>JAJLUL010000184.1:0-39380 GCA_030564325.1 Blastobotrys capitulatus | reverse complement strand
GCCGTTGTAGTATAGTGGTTAGTACAGCTCGTTGTGGCCGAGCAGACCCTGGTTCGATTCTAGGCAGCGGCAGTTCAATTCAACATTAGTTGAATATCTCTTTTTTTCGTGTTTCGCGTTGTTTATTACTTCCTTTTTTTTTTTCAACTACAACAAAATGAAACAAAAAATAATAAATAAAAATACATTAACAAATTTAAAAAAATATAAAGAAAAGAAATACATAATAAAAAAATTAAAATTAAATTAAAATAGAGGAGAGGGTATTAACAATTTAGAAAAATTCACTATCATCATCATCATCATCTTCTTCATCAACTTCCATTGCATCTGATCCATCATCATCATCATCACTTGAATCTAATGATACATTATAAGTTTTTGGTTTATTATTGGTTCTTCTAGCTGCTCGACTTCTTGGTGCAATTACTTCACTAACATCTTCCATTTCAACATCATCGTCATCATCATCATCATCGAATATACTCTTGCCCTTCTTTGGTGCTGGTTTTGCTTTATTAGCAGTAGATTTTTTAGTAGCAGCAGCTTTACCCTTTGGTTTTGGTTTTGGTTTTTCTTCAACTTCAATATCAGAATCTTCTTTATCTTCTTCTTCATCACTATCAATAGCAACTGGTTTTTTGGATTTTGTTGTTGTTAATTTTGCTTTAGAAACAGAAGGTTTTGTCGATGGCTTTTTAACAATATCATCATCATCATCACTTAATTCAACAGTCTTTTTTAATGAACTTGATTTTTTAACTAATGGTTTTTTCTTACTCAAAACAGATTCAAATGGATCATCATCTTCATCACTAGATAATTCGAAAACTGTTGATGCTCTTTTAACTAATGGTTTTTTAGCAGATGATTGTGCATCAGCACCGTTACCAACTAAATCATCATATAAATCTTCAGGATCCATATCAAATTCATCCTTCTTTTTACTTACATTTGGTGAACCAAAAATACTTTTTGTAGCACCAAATTTAAATTTCTCTTCTTTCTTTGGTTTTACTTCTTCTACTTCATAATCATATTCATCATCTTCTTTAATAACTTTTTCTTTCTTAACCTTTGATTTTGGTTCTTTTTTAATATTTTCTGGTTCAACACTTGGACTCTTCTTTTTCTTTTCTTTCTTTAACACCAACTCTGGTTGTTTCAAATTAGGATCAGCTTTATAATCCAATGTAACTTGTTCTACTGGTCTTGGAGCAATAATAATACCAGTACCTTCTTCTTTCATTTTCTTTTTACTTGTTGTCTTCTTTTTACCTGGTACAAAATCATCATCATCAGCATTCTTCTTTTTACCTTTTCCTTTACCTTTCTTTGGTAAAATTAAACATTCTCTTTTAGCTCGATCTTCTTCTAAAAATTCAACCCAATTCTTACTAAAAACATCCAAATCATCATTCCATAAATCTTTTGGACTTTTCTTTAATAATTCAGTTAATTCTTCTTCTTTTGTACCTCGTTGTTTTAATAATTTTTCATATTGTTCTTTAGTTAAAGACCATAATGACATTCCTAATAAATAATCATAATTTGCAGGTTGTGGTTTATTAACTGTTTTATCTTGTTGAATTGCTGCTGCTTCATCATCAACTTCTGCTAATTCTTGTAATTCTTGTAAAGTTTTATCACCTTCATCTTCTTCATCAGTATTTTCATAAACTGGTACATTATCTTTACCAAATTTAGGAAATTTTAATTCTGCTAATTCTTCCATTAAATCTCGTTTTTTTCTATTAGCAACAGTAAATTTTTTTTCCAAAATTAATTTAACAAATCTTGCTTGTTCACTTAATTTTGTTAATTGATTTTCTAATGTTGAAGTCATTTGATCTTTTCTTTCTTGATATAATCTTAACCTAACATGATAAAATTCTTTCAAAATATCTTCTGGAGCTTCATATTTTTGAATTCTACCTTGAGGATCAAATGCCATCATATTACCAGTACTAACAGTTGTTTGTAATTTAAACTTTTGTAATAATCCATCAGATTCTGCAACTGCCATTTGAGCATTAGTTAATTTAACAACAAATTTAATACCAACATCATGTTCTTCAATCATATCATCAATCCAACCTTTATCTTTTGGATCACGTTTATCCTTAACAATTGCATCTAATAACATTTCTTTCATTGTTTGGGTCCACATTCTTGCTGGCAATTCAGTAATAACAACAGTATTATTATCAATTTTTTCAATTGATCCTGATAATCTAAATTTATCATCAGATAATCTTTCAATTGTACCTGTCCAACCTCTATACCATGGAGCCATTGCTTTTGGTTCAAGACCTTCCATCATTCTTCTAATATTTGCAATTAAATCAATTGGATTAAATGGTGGAATATTAGTTGACCAACCAGTACCAATACCTTCACTACCATTTAATAATAAAGTTGGTAAAATTGGAGCATACCATTCTGGTTCAACAGTATCTTCATCATCTTGTAAATAATTTAATAATGGATCATCTTGTGGACTAAAAACCATTCTAGTTAAAGGATTCAATTCAGTATGAATATATCTCGCTGCCGATGCATCTTTACCACCAGTTGATCTAGTACCAAATGCACCTCTTGGCATTAACCAATATAAATTATTAGCACCAACATAATCTTGAGCTAATGAAACAATTGTTGTATATAAAGAAGTTTCACCATGATGATAACCAGTCTTTTCAGAAATATAACCAGTTAATTGTGCAACTTTAACTTCAGTTTTTAAATTTCTTTTAAAACAACCATATAAAACTTTTCTTTGACCTGGTTTAAAACCATCCATCATTGATGGAATAGATCTAATATTATCAGCCATTGAAAACAAAATTAATTCTTTATTAATAAAATCTTTAATTGGAACTTCTTCTAAATCAGGATCCAAATGAGTACCTGGTTTAAATGCTCTTAACCAATCTTTTCTTAAATCTGCATTTTTTTTAGCAAATGCTAATTCAATCAAATCTTTATCACCAGGTTGTAAATTTAAAAATGTTTTTAAATGTTTATCTAATTGAGCAAAATATTCTCTACCTTCACTATTAGGTTCAGATGTACCCAAACCTTTGTAGTATTTATGTTTCCAAATACAATTTTTACCTTCAGTTTCTCTCCAAGCCTCATATTGTGGCATCGTATAGAATGGAATTTTTTTAACAACTTTTTTCCCTCTCATGATTGAAACTTTAACAATTGGTGTAATAAATTCTAATAAAAACCCTGGTAAATCTAACAAACCTGGAAATGAAGTTTCCAAGAAATTAATAACTAAACCTTTAATATGAGAACCATCATGATCTTGATCTGTCATAATCATAATATGCCCATATCTTAAACCTTTAGTATCAGTATAATGTTTTTTATGTTGTAAACCAATAATTTGTTTAATTGCTTGAATTTCTGCATTCTTCATAATTTGATCATGACTTGCATCTCTAACATTTAATAATTTACCTCTTAATGGAAAAACACCATAATAATCTCGACCAACAACTGCCAAACCTGCAACAGCTAATGCTTTTGCAGAATCCCCTTCTGTTAAGATTAATGTACATTTTGATGATTCATTAGTACCTGCTTTATTAGCATCTTCTAATTTTGCAAAACCAGTTAATCGTTTCTTTTTACCACCATCAGTTTTTTTTAAAGCTTTATCAGCATTTGCAGTTGCAACATCCATAATATTTTCAATAATTGATGTTTTTAAAACTTTTTTCATAAAATCATCTGATAATTGGCATTCTGAGCCAAAAGATGATGCTTTAGTAGTTAATTGTTCTTTTGTTTGTGAAGTAAAAGCTGGATTTTCAATTAAACAATTAACAAATAAAAACATATTATTTTTAATTTGTGCAGGTCGTATTGGAGCAGATTTATTCTTTTTTTTAATTAATTGAGTAATCTTTGTAACCAATTTATCAGCAATATAATTGATATGAGTACCACCACTTGTAGTTGCAATAGAATTAACAAAAGAAACTTGATTAAATGCATTACCATCAGAAACACCAAATGCAACTTCCCATCTATCATTAATTTTTTCATGAACAATAACTGGTTTTGTTTTATCTTCTTCATCTGGTTCAGTTTGTTCTTTTAATGCAGTAACAAACATTTCAACATATTGTTTAAAACTTGAAATTTTTAATAATTTTCCATTTAAATAGACTTTAATATTATTAACTGAACCAGCCAAATCATAAACACGTCTATATAAAACACTCATCATATCTTCATCTAATTCTGACATATTAAATTTCTCTAAATCTGGTTCAAAAGTAATTTTAGTATATTCTTCAGCTTTTTTTAAATCAACAATCTTGGCTTTACCACATTTGCCCATGTTATCAGTCCAAGTTTGGGTATATTTTTGAGATTTATTTGCAGTTTCAACTGTAAATTTCTTGGAGAAAATATTACAAAGCTAAATATTTGTTAGTAAGTTTTTTTTTTTTTTTTTTTTTTTTTAATAATAATACATACTTTAGCACCATAACCGTTTCTACCACCAGTAACTTTTTTTTCATCATCATCATAATTACTTGAAGTCAATAAATTACCAAAGATTAATTGTGGAATATACATTTTTTCCTTATCATGCATTTCAATTGGAATACCAGACCCATCATTATAAACACTGATAACATTTTTTTCTTTATCAATAGTAACTTTTAAAACTTTCATTTTTGGATCTCTAATTTTATTATCTGCTGCATTAACTAAAATTTCATCAAAAATTTTATATAAACCTGGAACAATTTTAACATCTTTATAAACCATTCTTTCATTTTCTCTATCAAAAACCCATAATTTACTTTCATGGAATTCGACTGAACCAATATAAGTATCTGGACGTTTTAAAACGTGTTCTAATTGTGATAATTTTTGATATTGTGATGAAGCACTTTTTTTACTAGTAGTACCATTTTTTGCTGCTGTTTTTTTTGGTTTATTATCATCATCATTATCTTCTAAAACTTTTTTCTTTTTAGCAGCTGGTTTTGCTGCTGCTGATTGTTTTTTACCGCGTTTAGTTGAGGTTGTAGTTTGAATTTCAAAATCAGAGTCATCATCACTAATGGCATCTGGAGCCATATTTTCGTCGTTTGATTCAATATCTGATGAAAAAACCATCGATTTTTTATGTTATGATTAATAATAAATATAGATGGTTAATTAGTTGTTGTTGTGAAAATAAATAATTTAATTAAGAAAATTTGTGTGAAATAGTTGAAGTAAAAAAAAAATGTAAAAAGGAAAAAAAAAAATTATCAAATTTACTATAGAAAAATTATTTTAAGACGCGTCGTTAAAGCGAAAAGAATAAACAATAACAAAAAATTTGTAGTATTAATTTATTGTTAAAATATGCTTTGCTCGCTTGGACAAATTCCTTGGGATAAAAATTTGTTTGGTAAAAAACTACGTGATATACTGTAGGCTATAACAGTACCTGTATAAATACCCCCTATGTTCAACATTCTCCACGACCATCCACTCTAATAATTTCCTGTGTTTTTTTAAGAAATAGTAATACAGGTCATTTTTTGCTACTATTTTATATTTTATATCTCTAATTTCTGTCAATAGACGTATTGTATTATTAGCCTTATCAGCTTAACGGATATAATGGAGATAATAAATTTCCTAATTAGAAATGTCACGAGCCGCGCGTGCTTTTGATTAAAGATTTGAAAAAAATTCAACATCAAATTTTTTTTTTTTTTCTATCAATCAAACTCTATTAAAAAAATGTCAAACGAAGTTAGGGAATCACCAGAGCCAAAAGCTGGTGTTAAAAGAAGAGCCGATTATAGAAAAGAACAAGATGAAAAAAGAAAAATTGCAAAAGAAACTAGATTTGAAGCACAAGAAGATGAAGAAATTAAAATGCCAAAGAAAAAATATTATCGACAAAGAGCACATTCAAATCCATTTTCAGATCATCAATTAGAATATCCTTTAAAACCAAGTGAAATGGATTGGTCACAATTATATCCAACTTTAAGCGAAGAAAATAAGGGTAAAAAACCTGTTGTAGCCGACATTGGTTGTGGTTTTGGTGGATTGTTAACTGCAATGGCTCCAGTTTTCCCAAATGACTTGATGCTTGGGATGGAAATTCGAGTTCAAGTTACTAAATATGTTGAAGATCGGATTGTAGCATTAAGAAAACAACATAAAGATACACATGGTTATAGTAATATTTCAGTTTTACGTGGTAATGCTATGAAATTTTTACCAAATTTTTTTGAAAAAGGTCAATTAGAAAAAATGTTTTTCTGTTTCCCAGATCCACATTTCAAACAAAGAAAACATAAAGCTAGAATTATTACATCTACTTTATGTTCAGAGTATGCATATGTTATGAAACCAGGTGGTGTTATTTATACGATTACTGATGTTTTGGATTTACATAATTGGATGGTTGAACATTTAGATGCACATCCTCTATTTGAAAGATTGCCAAAAGAATGGGAAGATCAAGATAAATGTGTTGAGATCATGACTGATGAGACTGAAGAAGGTAAAAAGGTCTCAAGAAATAACGGTATGAAATATATAGCTTGTTTTAAACGATTGGAAACACCAACTCAAGTATAGATATTTATTGTGTATTATAGTAAACAATTTTTTTTTTTTTTTTATGTCCCAAATTATTTTAACCCTTTTTTCTGTATAGTAGCCGCGCCAAAATTTTAATCAATTTTTTTATCATCACATTTTTTTTTTCTTTTTAAATTATAGACAAAACAGCAATAAAATAAACAATAATGACAGATTCATCGTCTGTAGATTTAGAAAAAATCAGACTTGCGGCGTTGAACTCTATTAAAAAGAACAATGGTGGTAGTGCAACTAATTCACAGCCAAGTTCGGTACCACAATCTCCAGCTGTTTCAGCAGCTACTCTAAAAAGCAGTGAGTCTTCAGCGCCTCCAATTTCTGGTAAGTATTATCTAAAAATAAGAAAAAAGTTACAATAGATATATTAACATTTCATTTTAGAGAGATTATTAAAAGAAGCTGTTTATGATTTACGTAAACTGGGGTTAGATTTCAAAGAAATTCTATCACAGAGTCAAGCCGATCCTTTATTTTTGGTCTCTATATTTGATTCTATGGATCTACCCCATCCACCTATTGAGATACCAAAAAACAATATCCCTGAAAATATACCACCTTCTCAATCTATTCAGCAACCAAGTCAGTACATTCAGCAGCAACGATCGTTCAAAAATTCACCATCTAGAATCCCGCCACCACCTCCCCCTTCTAGTGCACCTCCTATTCCTTTACCTCCAAAACCAACACCGCCACCAACAACAACAACAACAACATCAAATTATACTCATTCATTAAGTGTTCCACCAAGGTCTAAATCAACTTCAATTCCTCCTCCAGCTAAAAGACAGAAATTTGGTGATGATAGATGGTCCCATCAAGTTAGTATCCATTTAAGTGATAGTGAAGATGACGATGAGAATAACAAACAAGCACATACACTAGAACAAAAACAACAAGAAATTAAAAGAATGCAAGAGTTAGTTAGAAAAATGGAAGCTGAAAAACAACAAATTAAGAAAAAATCTGAAAACGAAACTGATAAGTTAACTAAGGAGTTAGAGGAAGTTAAGAAAAGGAATGAAGAGATTAGAGCAAAATTACAAGGATTTGATGAATTTGCACAAGAAGTAGAAGGATTAAAAAAATTATTGAAAGAAAAAATGGAAATCAAGATGAAAAATGATTTGGAAAGTGTTGAAGTTAATGCTTCGTTAGAACAAGGGTTACAACTTCAAAAAGATTTGGAACAAAAAATCAGTGATTTACGAGAAAAAATGTTAAAAGAACGACGAGATGCATTTTTAAAGGCTAGAGCAGTTGCTAATAGTACATCTGTTAGTAATAACAATAATACTAATGCATTAAATTCACCAAAAAACTCAAGCGTTGTTAACTCACCAGGATATTTTTCTGAACCACCAGAAGTTAGATATGAAGCAGTTGCTAATATTCAACCAATTGAAAGAGAAATTGGGACTAGTGAACCACCTTCATCTTCACTTAGCCGTGAGCAATCAGTCAACTTGGAAGTTGAAAAAGACCAATCATGTAAAATTGAACAAAATAAAAAACCAATTGAAGTTATCGAAATTTCTGATTCAGAAGATGAAATTTCTGATGATGTTGATATGAAGCATGAAGATAATACGAATACTAACGAAACTAGTGAAGTTGATACAAAAATGGAAGATGTTGAAGAAGAGAATGAAAATGAAAATGAAGAGGATGAGGATAATGATAATGATCCAAGATTTTCAGAAGAACCAGAAGTTCCAAAAGCTCCATATCGACCACATTTTAAAGATTCTTTTATGGATATTAAACTGGTATGATTATAATAAAAATAAGTTCATTACTAAAACATCAACTAACAAAAATTTAGGCAAAACCTGAATGGTATAATGAATTTGAATCTCCATTAAGACGATTCCGATCTTATAAATTCAGCCCAATGTTTGAATCCACTGATGGCATCAAAAAATTTGCTACAAGTTCAACATATGATGTTGATAAAGCATGGTGTCCTGATGAGTTTTCACCTAAGGGTCAATGTTTTAACCAGGAATGTCCATTTTTACATTATAAAGATGTAGTACTAGACGGTAAGTTTTACTAACTCTCCTTTTATTAGAAGTTTCATTTACTAATTGCACAAACACAAACAAAATAACTCGAAAGGATTTTTTTTGATTCTTTCGTTCTAGTTTTTTTAAACGGTGTATATAGAACAAGCAATTTTGACTGATCTAAGTAGAGCCTTTGTTGGCGATACACCAGAACAATTGGATGAATATAAAAAAGAATTAGCCCAAATAATTCATCAATGTCGTGATTATGATTTTGAAAAAACTGCACAAGCATTGTTAGATTTTAGACGATCCAAAACTGATTCCAATATGAAGTTTTTGGATTGGTATCGATTAAATAAAGAATAACAAAAAAAGCAATAGAAAAAAAAAAAAAAAAAGTATACAATTGTTTCTATTTATTTATTTATTTATTATACATATTTTAATGCATTAATTTTTTTTTTAAACAAAACTTTAAAAATTATTATTATTTATCAATTTCTGGAATAGATCTTGTAGGTAAATTACTAGGCGAAGAACCCAATTGACTTGGAGAATAATAACTATTTGGGTTTGGTGATGACCGTTGTCTATCAATTGCAGCTGGTGAAGGTTTTGTAAAAGATAATGAGTTTTCTTCATCGAAATCTAATGCTTCCTCATTATTATAGTTTCTTGATAATAATGCTTGTTCATCTAATGGTCTATCACTAGTATTACTTTTTCTTGAACTTCTTCTTGATCCTATTGTAGATTTATCATCAAATAATGAACCCATATCTTCTAGTGATACACCCATAGTTTCTGGATATGTAAACCAAACAGTGATGAAAGCAACAACACAAAAAAATGCTGGAATTAAATACAATTTCCAATGAATAACTTCATGTAAAATTGGTGCAAAATTTCCAACAATTGCATTAAAAAACCAATTGGCACTAGTTGATAATGAAGCTCCTTTTGCTCTAATTGATAATGGTAAAATTTCTGGTGGATATAACCAAGGAATTGGACCCCATGAATAACCAAAACTTGCATTATAAATAATAACAAATAATACAACCATACTTGGACTAATTGATGGAATTGCCAAAAATTCAAAATATGATACAAGACATAATGATATACCCATTACAGTTGCACCACTTAATAAAATAAATCTTCTACCCCATTTATCAACTGCATAATAAGCAATAAAAGTTGATGCTAGATAAAATAATCCATTGACACCTGCCATTAATGTAGCACTTCTACCTTTCCAACCAGCATCTCTTAATAATTGTGGTAAATAATAACTAATGATATTAATTCCAGACAATTGTGCTAAAGCTTGTGAACTCATTGCAATCAAAACTCGTTTTTTATATTTTTTCCACATTTCTTTATAAGTTCTTTCACCTTCCATTCTATGTAATAAAACTGCTTCTTTAATATCTTTATATTCTTGTTGAACTTTTGGATCATTAATATCACCGATATTTGATTGTAAATTTGCAATAACAACTAAACCTTCTTCATCATGATCATGATCTAATAACCATCTAGGTGTCTCAGTAATTAAAAAACATCCAAAAATTAAAATACTACCAGTTACAATCTGTGATGATAATGGAATTCTCCAACTTAAATTACTTTCTTCAATGAAACTACAAAAATATCCAATAAAAATTGAACTTGCAAAACCAGTAATATTACCAGTAAATTCCAGTACTGCTAATTTACCTCTATGAGTTGGAGGTGAAATTTCACTTTGATAAACTGGTACAATAGTTGTCAATAACCCAATTCCAACACCTGCAATAACACGACCTAAAATTAACATATTAAAATTAAATGCAAAAGTTTGAAAACATGCACCTAAAACAAATATACAACTTCCCCATAAAATTGTCAATCTTCTACCAATGGAATCCCCCAATTTACCTGCCATTAATGAACTAAATAATGCACCTATCTCTAAAATAGAAATCATTGCACCAATTTGTAATGCACTTGGATCATCAAAATAATCAACAAATGATTTTTGAATTAAAAGTGATGAACAGATACCTTGTTCTAACCCAAATGTAACAATACCAACGGTTACAAAAGCAGTTGTAAAATATAGTAACTTTTTGCCTGTTAATGGTTTTTGTTTATTCATTGTTACTTGTAATAAATAAGGTGCTGATTGATACTTATCTAATAAATGTTGAGATACTTTTGGTATTTTAATATTATTTGATATAAACTCTAAATTGACTTTTGAATCATCAATATAATCAAATTCTTCTATTGAATTTCTATAATCTCTATCAATGCAACTACTTCGACTGCTACTACTATCGGACCGATTTAATTCACTGAAAACTTCAATATGTCTAATATTATTTTGTTGTTTTTTATTATAATCTTGACTGACTTGATAGTCAGAAGATTGAGGATCTTGTGGCGATGACACTTTTTATATAGTTTTTATTTTATTTTTTTTTTTTTGACGTGGAGATAAGTTTCTAGATTTTTTTTTTTTTATGATGATGATCTTGCTAGAATATTACTCAGTAGTTAATACCCAAATGACCATATATATTATTGACTTCAGAAATAATAATACGTATTGATTTTTTTAAATCACGTTTCAAGGGTAAGTTTAACTTTTATAATATCTCAGAACTTATAATACTTCTATAAGCTTTTTTAATACCTATTAGTTAAATGAATTGAACAACCTTTGTCTTTAGTATTAAAAATTTAATTGATTGTCAAGAATTAAAAAACATAAAATAAAAGTTTGTACAAGTAATTAATATTGTTTAAATATGAATTTCCCGATTCACTGATAGAGTGCCCTTATTTTGTTTTATGTTGCTAGCGAAAAAAAGATAGCCATGGCAAGATAAAAAAAAAGCATACGGCATTACTTATAAGATCGGGATGGTCAATCAATTGTTATCGGAGCTTACCAATAATTGAGGGTTTTTAGTTTCTATGATTGTATTTTGTATCCATTTGTAACTATATATTTCATTGTATCCATGGTAAAAAAAACAATGTACTGTAGGCTTTTTCCTGTAGGTCACGACCTACCTACAAGCTCACTGTGCTGGAAGTGTTGTATCTCATTACATCAGATAGTATGTACTTGTAAGTTCAGCTACATGTATAATCTGATCAATGGTTGTTAGTTTTTTGTATTTTGTTTCACTGCAGGGTCATTAATGCAACATCATCCTGGATATAAATATTTGGAGCCATGATTTAATCCAGATTTTTCTTTAAGCTGGGATCTCGCAAGGCCTGAAACCATAATTGTCAGGCTATATATCTTACGAGTAAATACCATCCATGGATGGTATCTGATCCTAGAATAATTTGCTCCTGCATTAAACAATTATTTTCAAACTTAATGGTCGACCCCGCCAACAAGAAAATTCCAGTAACCCTTATGATTATTGTACCTGGTAACTTAAGGCAAATTACAATCAAAAGTTAACTGCAACATTACATGTAGTATGTCATTGTCAGTATCAGATCATCTGAGTTCTGTCCCACTGCATGCTTCAGAGTTTATACAATATAATATATACCGTCCAATGGTATTATTGTGTGTTGTACGTTATAGTGCTATAGCATCATGATCAGATACGTACTGTCATTTTTTTTTTTTTTTTTGGCTCTTATCTGCCACTACAGTTAAATCGGAATACGATAATTATTAGGGATAGATTTAAGCTCAATTTGAATCTTGGATCGATCTTAGCTTGGTAACTCCAGTACACTATAGCGCTGGTACAGCATATAGAGAGCTCTATATATCGATCCAGTGGATCTTGACAGACGGCTGTTGGAAAAAGCGGCTTTGTTTAAATCGACCCTGGTTTAACTTAAATTCAAGCTATAAATTAATTTTTTGAGACTCCATTCGATGTTATAGTCTGTATAATTAAGTACATACTATAGATATATAATATATCGAGCTCATTTAGTACGCGAAGTAATGCTCAAAGTAGTTAAATTGATATATTATTACTATAAATTTGGATATTATATTATAAACAATAAATTTACACCACTTGGTACTTGACTCTTAGTATTACGATATCATTAATAAAATTTGGGACAGCACCAGTATGATGGTAACGTTCCAAATTATTTACTACAATGTATATAGCTGCACAGTAGGTGGTGACTTTAAAAAACAAAGCAAAGTTAGAATATATGGTATATAAATTCGGCTGGAGGAAATAATCAGCATTTAAAATTTGATCCTTCAGTCCTAACTAGTTGGTTAACCGCAATCAAAAATACTTGTAAGGTATCGTTAATTAACTTAATTATAAAGGTATAAACATGGACCACAATATTATAGATATTATATGATTATATACAGTATATCAGTATTTCTTTAAGTCGGAATTGGAATCTGAAGATTATATATTATAACTAATTAATAGTATTGTCTTCAACATGCATAATATCAATTAATTTTATCATGATAGTATCAAAGATGTTCGAACTGATTATAATTATAATATGGTATAAGTATATACATATGATAATAGATAATTGTCCACCAACTACAATTAATGTAAATCCATACAATCTATAACGTTTTACTCGTACCCCAGAGTATGCTGCATTATTCTGGGTTCAAAAATTTCAGAAATCATAGGTATAAATGGATAGATATAAAACTCGTAGATATCTGCGGATAATGTTCGTTAGCTAGGCGGACCCTTCCCCTGAATTATCTTTTTACCTCTTTCCTACATGTTGCAGTAAGACATAGACTACATTTTCTATACCATGGTACGTTAACCAGCTGGGGGAGGTGTATCCAGATCTTGATCAGTAAATTTTTTTTGATTAATTGTTGTACGTTATTGAGCCTACCCAGGTGATTTATAAAGTAAGACATAATGAGTTGTCCTACGACATTTTTCAAACACATTGAACTATATCGGTACCTTTAATAATCAAATATTGCCTCAAGTTCTTTGGAATAGAATAACTGTCCAAAAAAAATTCTTTCTACAGTATTTAAATTTAATCTAATATAGATATCGAACGCCAGTTTGAAGGTTTATCATAGGATACAGTATATAGTACGCGGAACAGTATTAAATCATGAACCAATTGGAAATTTATATATAGATTGATAATTTACGAATATATAACCCATGTCTAAATTTAAATAATTAATAATTAATATATCTAAAATCGATATTCAGATTAAATTGTACAAAACGATTTTACATGCACCCCTTTTTTAAATGTTTAAACTGGCATTTAAATTGGCCCTATATGTATTCAGATTATAATATAATTACGAATCTAAACATCACTTGCATGTATGTATTTGTATACACCGTATAAATATAAACATTAAGATACAAATCGTACTTTGATGCAGATTATAATTTTATTCAAATAATCGATTCCGATTCGGTATTTTTCCTGCAGCTTTCAAATCTCGAACTAATTTCAACAGAAGAATAATAACTAGCAATAGTAAAATCACATAGGATATCCTTCTAGAATAGTATTTTCTTCCAGTGGTATATACAATATTTTTTTATTTAGACGAGTTACGTTACACAAGATTACATACATGCACTGAATACATTTGAAAAAAAAAAAAAAAAAAAAAAAAACCAATATATTATAAGTATGATATAAAAACGCGGTATGATTGATTATTAAGCTATACCGTGGGGCTGTTTGATTACGAGCCGGTAACAGCTGGATGGGAAACGAAGAGAAGAACAAAACACGAAATTTGAAAATTTTGAAAACTATTTGTTCATCCCTCATGCATAATGATCATTGATGTATATGCTGTACTATAAATACATCTATAACATACACTGCAAAAATTTTATGTAACCAAGGAAATTTATAACAATCAGTATAAAATACTAATTTATGGATTATAGATTCTAAGCATCCACAAATCAATATGATCCAATACTTTTCTTATAATACGAAAGGTAAAATTAAATCAAGCATAAAATCTTGATTGTCATCTACACATAATTTCATTTATTCATAACAGCTATTTATTAGTTAGAATACTAACTTCTCTATCAAATAACCCTCATTTTTAGTATAGTAAATCTTTTTTGTTTTGAAATAAAAAAGAATAGGGAGACTACTAGATAATTAAAAATCTATTGTTTCTTTTTTTCTTTAACTGCAGCAACCTTGTCCTTTTTTCTATAACTATCAATCCAAAAGTTAACAAACAAATATGTCAATGGAGCCAAATAACTAACATTGAAAACCAATGCAAACATTTGACCAGCATCACCTAAACAACTTGTAAAGCTTCCTTTTGATGGATCAAAATAATAAACAAATAGATGTAAAAATGCTAAACTACCACCAAAAACAAATTGACAAATTTGAGCAGTAGTTAAACATTGTTTTAAAATTTTTGGAACTCGAATTTTTAATGCACTTAAAGTATAGTAACAGTACATAATAGTATGGATTAATGAATTGAAAACAACAAAAATCCAAATTGGAGGACTAGCAAATCGAATACCGGCCCACATTGATAACATTGCACCAGCATGATGATAAGTTTGCAATAATGATGATTGTTTACCTTTTGCTAAAATAATCATGGTATCAACAACTTCATAAAACTTGGATAAATAAAAGAAAAAACCATAATAACTTAATCCAGATGACCAAATACCTTCATTAACATCACATAAACTTCTCCAAACACCGCCATTTGGAATCAAATTTGATTTACCAGTTAAATAATCTTCAGCGGAACCAGAAACAGACATACCTAATTTAGATGCTTCATAAACACTTCTTAAGATTGCTCCAGACATACCAACACAAGTCCAAGCAGAATAAATACATAAAGCGGTATTATGTAAAACAACTAATGCTTTGAATAATTGAGTATTTGCAAATGCGATAGGTTGGTTGTTTGTTTTTCTATAATGATTAGCAATATGAACACTAACTGCATAAATAGTTGCAATAGTAATTGGAACTCTGATATCCATTAAAGCAGAAAATGAGCCTGCAAATAATGAATCTGCTGGTGGTCCTTGAGGTAGTTTTAAACCAATTGGCAATTTGAAAATATCCGCTGGTGGTTTTGCTACATAAGAGCGGAAAGTTCCTTCGCTCGAGTTCAACATCTTTTGATTTATTATTAGTTCTTTTTTTTTTTTAAGAAATTGATAATTTTACTGATCTTTCAGTTTAATAGAAATTCGATTTCTTGAAGAAAAAATTTTAAGAAAAAAGAGAGAGAGAGAAAGGAAAGATTGGATTTTATAAAAATCTTATAAAAAAAAAAAAGGGTAAAAAAAAGTAATAATGGAAATTTATTATAAAGAAACAGTTATGTCTTAGTGAAAAAAAAAGAATCCCGACCGGCTGGAAAAAAATATTTTTAAGCTTGATTAGGCATGCATTGAATTGAAAAATCCACCAATGCTATTTGAGAGATCAGGAAGCTACAACCAATCTATAAAGTTTTTAACGTGGAGAAGCTGAAAAATAAGATTTAGATGATGGCTGTCTATAAAATATTTTTGTATACAATTTTTGAATAAAGCGATATTGGTACGTATTAGTAGCAATAAATGTATTAAGATAATCCTGGATCCGTAGCTTCCAGTGATCTATCTATACTTTTGTTCTATGATTTAATAGTTAGATATCGATATATATAGCTATTAACTGGTGTAAGTTATCTATTTATATTTCGATTACAATTGTAACCATTACAATAACTTTGGAGTCTATAGATAGCCAGCTAATTTAAATGGTTTGCAGCTTCACTATAAGAACAATATTACATTTAGATTCTATATATATATATGGCAATTTGAATATTAGATGATCTGCTATCTTTTAGGATAAATATATATAATCTGTTGTCTATTTTTTACAACTTATTCAAGATCTTCCTTTATGATACTCTAGATAGAATAAACCTCTCAACTTCAAATTATGTTGAATTCAGTTTAACATTAGAAACTCCAATTGGGGGATATATATTTACTTTTTAGTATTATAGACGGCTACATGCTTAGGTTTAGTTACAAAATGTACTTAAAAAATTCTAAGCGGTTTTTAAAACCATCAAAGTTTACCGGTGATGTCGGATGTAAATATCCTCATAAAAAGAGCAGAGCTTCTCATTTTTATTTTTGGAGTTTTCTAAGTTAAATTTATGGTATTATGGCGGTTGTACAACTTGTACGTGTAATATCAGCTATTACTCTAAAACAAACTGTTTTCTGTAATTTCAAGATAAGTTTTGGTTGCTTTTAAAAAATATATGTAAAATACTTTCTAACGTTTCTTCAAATTTATCTATCGATTTCCTTTGTTTACATTTTCAAAACATAAGTAGCTCATAACTTGATAGATAAAAAGAAAACCAAACCGCGTCGTCGGTAGTCGGAGCTGAAATTATTACCAAAGCTTAAGAATTTAAAGTGCGAAAAAAAAAAATTTTCAGGCGCGCGGTGCAAAAATATAGAAATCTTGTTGGTTTGTTGACTTTTTGAACTTTTACCCAACAAACACAATTTACAGCCAAGCCGCCCCAGCTAGTTTTAAGCAGGGGTAAAGAGTTCTAATGCTTTCAATAGTATACAGTAAATTATCTTCATCTATCTACATACAATTGTATCTGATACCTGAGTATTTTGTAACCTCAGATTGTAGATGGTAGTGTAACTAATTTAATATATATGTACTTTCAAGAAAGCCTTTAATATATAGCTCATCTTTAGGCTGATTTTACTTAGCCCCGCCGTTTAAAATTTGCTATGAGTAGTTTGGTACCTGATCCGCTATACTGATTATACCAAAGTTGAATTTCTAAGCTTACTAAGTTGATCAAATTTATCATAATACCTGGTAATATATTTAAGTCACTGAACTTCAATTGATTCACGTGTATTATACCAGTGGTATTTTAGGTGTTTCATGAAACGTTACTCTTTTCTTGTACATATGTGAGGCAAATCATTTTAAATATTGTAAATTCAATCGATATATATCAAAAGAAATACATATGTATAATATATGATGCATTCATGAAAAAAACTTTTTATCTGAATCACTAAAAGGCTGAATCTCCACTTTTATTACACAATTATAACGTTTTTTCTAATAACTGGATTACTACTATAGTAAATTAAACGAAACATAACAGCTGGTATATATTATAACGGTTTTGATATCTGAAATTCAAGACTCTATACCAGATATATGAGTTTTTATAAATATATATATATGGCCCCTACGCCTAGGCTTGTATGAAATAGTGTCAGCTGGATTGTCAAAGCTTGTAAGAGCATTAATATAAATAGTTTTATATATAATTAATTTAAATAGATCTATAATCTATAGCTAATGAATAAATCGTTTACGTACATGTGCCAAATAAAGAATAAAGATTAAATATGTCTGATTCGAGTTCCAGTATTAATGGTAACATATATATGTATACATGTATATATATAGTATATATACATAGTTGGTTGTTACTGCGCAGCTTATATATACGAAAATACATTACATTCGGATTATTACCTGGCATGATATATATATTATGATATGGTGGACATAAAAGTCCAACATCCGCTCGTCCATCAATATTTACGGTTAGGAAAAAACTTACACAATATATCAATACTAATCTACCATAATAGATGTTGTACAAATAAGATATATAGCATATGTCACCAAAGTAGTCTTCTCATCAAATTTTACGTGGTACTAAGTCAAAGCTTGTAAAATAAATTACAAGTGATGTTCAAGCCTTGAAATCTGATAAAAAAGTTCAACAATTTCGGTCCCTCGGTATTTGGTATATATTTTTCTAGAGCTGTAAATTAAACTGTGCATGGAGTTAATCAATATGTTTCACTTGGTATTATTGGATTTAGCCAAGCGAGACATCGGACATAAAAATACATTGTACCAGGTAACTTAGATAATAGTATACTACAAAATTTTGACTTTTTAACGGAAATATTATACCTGATACCTTAGAGATCTAGGAATAAAAAACAAATTTACAGTGAATAGTCACTTAAATACACTGACCTGAGGTTAGTTACTATCTTTAAATTAACTATATACAGTCTGTATATCATAAAAGCTATATTACCAGGTATAATCGTCAATCATAAAGATGAGCTTATATGCACAAAAGTAGTGATAATTTAAAGAATTTTACAGGGTAAATTGAATTTATTAATTAATTAAATTTAAACGAGTGTATAAATCTTGATTAAAGGTTCAATAATTGGGTCCATATAATATATTGCAACAGGTATCGATTTCTTAAGTTTAACTTAAGTTACAGTATAATTAATTAATTAATTATAAATCATACTCCCATGATTTTTCACGCCGCTTATGTCGCGGCTCAGTATAGTTTTAAAATCCAGATGTACACGTGCATGCAGAGATCTGATCAAAATTAATTTATACCAGTAAACGTCATATATAATTAACTTTATTTAAAACTATCAGATGGTTACCCAGGGGTAGATGATACTTGAAAATTTAAGTTAACCTACAAGTTTTTATATGTATACTATAATAATCATTACCGCCCTCAAAAGTAAAACAAGATACGAAAAAGAATTCGTAGATGATACTTGAAAATTTAAGTTAACCTACAAGTTTTTATATGTATACTATAATAATCATTACCGCCCTCAAAAGTAAAACAAGATACGAAAAAGAATTCTTAAGCTATACAAGAACGGATAAAATTTATTAATAAAAAAAAAAAGAAAGTCTAACTACTAGCTAATTTATTTGTCTTTTTAGATCGATTGTTTTTATCAATCAACCATGCACATTTGCTACCCCATTTACTACCTCTTAATGATACCATGTGTTTTTTTATTTGAGCAGCAACTTCGTCTTTTTGAGCTTGGGATCCACTTTGTAAAATATATTGAATTAAATAATTACCATGAGCATCAGATGCAATATCAATTAATGGGATTCTTGGTCTATCAGTAATTTTTTCACAAACTTTATCTAAAAATCCTTGAATAATTTGTGGTTCACCCATCTTTAACATTTTTTCAACAACTTTTGATGCAAATTGGTCAACACTATAACTTGGTGAATTTTCAATAATTCGTTGACATACAATAT
Organism: Blastobotrys capitulatus; assembly: GCA_030564325.1. Lineage (NCBI taxonomy): Eukaryota > Fungi > Ascomycota > Dipodascomycetes > Dipodascales > Trichomonascaceae > Blastobotrys > Blastobotrys capitulatus. Next base: position 19,578 of record JAJLUL010000184.1, on the reverse strand, counting down.
CTCTATATGGCTCATCAGCATGTTCTACCATATGTTGAATTACCCAGTTACCCCATTGTCCTTTAATGATAGTATCTAAATTATCAATAACTTCATCAATACATGGTTTTTTATCGCTCATTGTACAATTTTCAAAAATATTTTGAACTACTAATGAGCCAGTTTCACCTAATGCAACTTGAGTCCACATACCAGATAATTGAGAATTAACTTGTTTCATAAAAGTTGGTGGACCAGAATTCTTATTACTATTATTGTTATTAATATCATCCCACCTTAATTCAAACAATTTTTGCCAAACATGACAAGCATATCTATGAACAACTGATTCAGTAACCCTTTCTAACATTTCATCAACAATTGTCATCTTCATATCATTATCAACACAATCTAATGCCTTTTGAATTACATGACAACCAAAAGGATCCATTGCTAAATCCACAACATTACCAACCATACCTCTTGTTACATCAGCAATTTGTTCAACTGTTCCATATTCCAAACATCGTTGAACTAGAAAATTACCAAATCTATTAATCATTAACATATATGATTGATCAATAATGGCGTTGATGATGCCATTCTTTTGTTCTGAATTTGCAATTTTTAATTTTTGTTGTAAAAAAATACTAGCTTGCTGATCATTATCTAATACAATTCTATCAACAATAAATTTCCAATTACAACTAACTGTTCTTTCTAACAATTTTCTATAGTTTAATGGTTCATTATATTGTTTAATTGGGTATAAAATTTCCATCTTATCTTTTTCAATACCATCATCAAATGTTGCGAATAACGAATCCCCAGTAGATGGACTATTGGTATTATTGGTATTGGTAATAATATTTGGAATTCCAGATTGTGTTTGAATAAAAGTTTTTTCATGGGTAGTATTATTATTATTATTAGAATTATTTGGGTTTGGCCATGTATCAAAATTACTTGCAGTATTAGCAGTGGTATTATTATTATTATTGAATGATGCAACTGGTGACCAGATATTTCGTTCTTGTAAAGGTTTTGTATTTGGATATACTGTTGTTTTGGTATTTAAAAAGCTGTTGTTGTTAATAGTATTGTTGGTATCGATTTTACTGCTATTATTATTATTATTATAAATTGATGATAATTGACCTGATGGTAAATCAATTGGTGAACTAGCAAAAGATGAAGATACAGCGCTTGCTGGGGTGCTACCATTAGATGAATTTTGCATAAATAGTTTATTAGTAGTATTAGTGTTAGTATTAGCTGGTGATTGTGATCTGGTATTATTGGTACTTGACCCAAAATTTTTATTATTATTATCATCACTATAAATGTTCAACAATTGTCGATTTTGTTTTTCTAAATCCATAATTATTAGTTTTGCTTTATTTAATTCGAATTTTAATTTTTCAATTTCTGAACATTGTTCGCCAATAGTTTGAGCCATATTTGAAACTTGTTGAGCTGCTGCAGTATCATCAAATCGATTTTGATAGTTATAACTATTATTATTTGTAGAGTAAGAGTTGTTATTATTTTCTAGTTCTAAATCTTGTTCCATCCATCCAGGTAAATGTGCAATACTTTGTTGATCATAATCTCCATTGTTCATGTTATTACTAGTATTGTTGATATTATTAATACTATTAATAGTATTATTATTTCGATTAAAATTCATATAATTAAACTTTTGCATCAAAGATTCATATGTATCATTATCATCATTATTATTCGAAATATCATTTGGTGGCATTAACAACCCAGGCATAATGCCAGCCATGGGCGCTTGATACCCTTTCATGACCAAAAAAACAAAATAAATAAATAAATAAAATTAACTTTAATACAAAAAAGTATTATATTAACCTGAAATATAACTCGCAGAATCTTCTAATAATTTAATATAAATAAATAACTTAAGAATAATGAAATTTTGAATGATTTAGCAGTCGTTAACAAAATATCACTAGTCAAAATATATCGATCAAAAATAAAAAAGAAAAAATTATAGTGTTTGTGTGGAGAGATTAAAAAAAAAAAAGCGTCTAAAATATTTAATTTTGAAAAGTTAAAAACAAAACCGATATAGTTTTAAAGATATATAATAATGTTTACATCGGCATCATGAAAAAAAAAAAATAAATAAAAAAAAAATTAGTTCATTAGTAGCAGTTAAATATATAGTATATACAAAAATAGAAAATAAAAAATCATAAATTAAAGAATATGATAGTATACTGACTAGCAGTATAAAAAAAATATCCCCCATAATAAGTTAGTGAAATTAATCAATTATCTAACTTATTCAGTTTTTTTACCACCCAAAACTCGGTCAAATGCTGGGATTAATGTTTGAGCTAAAGCAAATGAGAAAACCAATTTTGGACCGGTTGTCAATAATTTTGGAATTAAACCTTTAAAGAAAGCAGAGAAACCTTCATTCTTGGCCATGTTCTTTAAAATAGTAACACCAGATTCTGGATTTTCAAAGTTTCTGTTTTGAATTCGAGTTTTAATAACATCTAATGGAGCAGAAACAATCAATGAAGCTGATGCACCAAAGATAGAAGCAACAAAATTTTGAGTCCATGTAGCACTTCCATAATCTTCTAATTTGAAAATATATTCTTTAGCAAAAGCAGAACCACCGAATAATGCAAATGAACCTGGTGCATTTCTTGCAGCTGTCCAACCCCAACCTCTATATAATCCCATACCTTCATCAGCTAAAACTCTAATAAAACCTCTACCTCTGAAAGATTCTGGATTAGTTTGTCGTTTAATTTTTAAAACATCTAATGGTAATAAAACAATTTCACCAATACCAATTAAAGAACCAGCAGTTGCTGACATTAAAGCTTTACCAGTTTTTTGACCAAAAGCATTTTCAAAGTCAGTTTTAAAATTTTTAGTTAAAAATTCATTTGCAAAAGGTTGACCACCATATTTATAAACTCGTTGTAAAATCTTATAACCAGCTGCATAACCTAAACCAGGAAATAATGAAATAAATCGTTTACCAATTGAAGCAGAAGCTTTATCTTTGAAAACAACTTGATTTAATTGACTCAATGATGCAACTTTACCATGATTAGACATTAATCTTTTAGCAGTAGTATCGACTGGATGGAAAACAGCCAATTCTGCAATACCAGCAGTAGCAGAACCCAAAACTCTTGCTACACCAGATTGTTTTTTATCTGTATGTGATGGTGGGGACATTATTATTATTTTCTATTTTGATTCTATTATTTGACCTTTTTTTCAAAGAATTATACAAAATTGGAGAGGATAATCCAATATATAAATATGTCAATGTCAATAAATTATAATAATAACAGACCAAAAAATTAAAAAAAAAAAAAAAAAAAAAAAAAACCGAAAAAAATTTGAAATTCAGTCATAAAAAAAATTTAAGAGTGAAAAAATTTCGGAGGTTGAGCGGCTTGAGTCAATCTCGTGAATACGAATCATACTATGCAGATTTGATTGTGATATTTCTAAGCGGACCTTTAACGGCATTTTTATTGGCCCTATGTAATTCTAGCACAATGAGCTTAAATTGAGCATGATTATCATAAAAATAAACAAATTATAGCCAATATCACACAGTATGTAACATCATACGCCATGGTATGGAATTTTACTCCACTAATATTAGATGAGACTTGATAAGCAAATTAAATAAAAAAAGAAGGTTTATGCTATCGTGCTTATGTGATTATTATGGCCTAATCATCGATTGATCAGTACAATTGAGCTTACTAGTGTTTAAAAGTCTGTACAAGCCACCAAAGGTCCATTACATTATTATAGAACTAGTCTAGTTAGTAGCTATCTACCTGGTGCCACGTTTAAAGCTTAATTGCTACCCTGCATGAGCACATAGAACTATTATAAAGCTCACTTAACTGAGCTGCTATGCATGCTTAAATATAACCTCACTTACTTACTAGTTTAGCTTAGGCCCGCACATATATGTATTCTTTCAACTTGTCGGAGTTCCGTTACAATAAAAAAATTGGGAGATTAATGTTACCGTCACGGTAAATGTTAGAGCCAAACTCCTCTATATAGATTTAAGCAGGGTAATCAAAATCAAAGCCACCGCTTGAAAATTTGCGCATCAACGACAGCTAAAAAAATCTTTATACTTAGATCTAACAATATATATTTTTTTGTGGCCAAATTATTTTTTCCCATTTTCATTCCCACTTTTTTTTTTTTTTTATATCTGTAATCAACAAATAAAATTATAACGACACGATTGAAATACCCTTTTTTTTCTTTTCAATTTTTTACTGATATTTTCCTCAATTTCTTTTTAAATAATCGACATTTACTGATTATCAGTAGTAAAAAAAAATAAAAATAAAAAAAAAAAGCTATTGTTAATAGAATTTCCATTTATATATATTTTTATTTATTTCTTTTTTGTTTTAACTATTTCCCTTTTATAAAAGCAAAAGAAAAAAGAAAAAAATCCTTTTTAATAATAGTTTTTCTTTCAAATATTTTTTTAATCATTTTTATTCATCTGTTTCTTTATTTTGAATAGACAGAACTCGTCTATACACTACTAACCAAACCATCTAGGATCAATTCAAATTCAACAAAAACACAAGGATGTCGAGTATGGAAGAAGTTAAGGAAGATTTCCTAGACTCGTTGGCTGATCTAACAGTTAACTCAAAACCTATCATTGACAATCTTACATTGATTGCTGAAGAGTATAAAAATTATGCTGCAGAAGGTATTGTTCAAGCTATAGAAGAACATTTACAAAAATGTAATCCAAATTATAAATTATTAGCTTTATATTTGTTAGATTCAATTGTTAAAAATGTCGGATCACCATATAATACATATTTTGGTTTGAAATTGTTTAGAATTTTTACAAACACTTATACATTAGTTCAAGAACCAATTCGAACAAAAATGGTAAATTTATTTGAAACTTGGAAAAGACCTGGTGCAAATGGACAACCGATTTTTCAGCAGGAACCGTTAAGAAAAATTGAAGACTTTTTAAGAAAAGCAAGAGGTCAGTTACATGAAGAGCAAAGAAGAATGCAAGCAGAACATTTTCAACAATTCATTAATAGTGGTCCAATGAGTGCTAATAGTTTATTACTAGAAGTTGATAAATTGATTGATTTAACTAATAAGCGGCGACAATTTGACCCAAGTGCTGATGCAGAAGCTCAAATTAATATTTTACAACAATTAAGAAATGTATTATGCTCTAGTGCGATTGAGCCAGATGTATTACAAACCATTCAGCAACAATTAATTACATTCAATAAAAAAGAAAGTGATAGATTAAATGAATTAACAAGAAGAAGTACCCCACCAGTTCCAACTGCTGCATTAGCAAATATAGATTTTTCAAAATTAAAATTTAATACACCACCCCCTCAATCATCAAATCATGCCATGCAATCGATGCAATCTGTTACTACACAACCAATGAATCCTTTACAACAAATGATGATGATGTCTCAACAACAACAACAGCAGCAGCAGCAGTTACCACAAGCACCAATCCAGCAACAACTACCACAACCAAAAAAAGATACAGCATCTTTATTAAATGGATTGAAAAATTCTGGATTATTAGCAAATTTATCAGCAGTAGCAAAACCAAAATTAGTCGAGCTAACAAATTCTGCATTAAATACACCAAAACCTGAATTAATTAATAGGTTATATGATGATTTAAAAGAACAATGCACCACATGTGGTAAAAGATTCATGGATACTGAACAGGGCAGAAAAGAAAAAGCTGCTCATTTAGATTGGCATTTTAGAACAAATGCTAAATTAAGAGATGATAATAGACAAGTAAATCGATCATATTATCAACAGCTAGATGACTGGATTAATTATAAAGATGAAGATGAAGTTTTAGGATTAAACATGAGTCAACAATCTGGTCAATCTAATAGTAAGCAACCAAAAGCTTCAAAAGAAGATTTAATGAAAAAATATTTAGAAGCTCCTGGACCAACATCAAAATTAGCTAATTTACCTTGTCCTATTTGTCAAGAAAAATTTGCAACTCAATGGAGTGATCGTGCAGAGAAATGGGTTTGGACCAATGCAGTCAAAGTTAAAAGTCGAATTTATCATGCAACTTGTTTTGATGAATCTGGACATGAAATTTTAAAATCTAAAGAAGAAAATAATAATCGAGAAAATACACCAACTGCAACTACTGCTAATAAAAATAATAATAGCAATACCTCAGCCGCCGCATCAAACGCGGCTGCTGCACTTTCTTCATTATTACCACAACCAACAATGATTAAAGAAGAACCAGCAATTAAAAAAGAACCAAATCCTTTGTCACAAGAGAATCTGAACAATTTAAAATCTCTGTTAAGTGGATTTAAGAAACGAAAGCATGAAGGAGATGAAGATGATACTGAAGAACCAGATCGTAAAAAAGTTGAACAAGCATAAATGCATTAAATACAAACCTTGTATTTATATTTTTTCTTTATAATTATTTATTTATATTTTCAATAGATTAATTTTTTTTTCATTATTATTATAATTAGTATCTACAAGGAACTTTTTGATTTCCTGTTTTTAGGAGTATCATTTCGTAATAAATATACAAGTCATTTTTAATTTTTTTTTTTCATTATATCATCTATATATAAATACTAATCAAAAAAAGTTTATTTCTTTAAACATTTTAAAATGTCATTCCAAACATTAGTTGGTTTTTGAGAAGCATCAATTGATTGCCAGATACCAGTCTTTTGATAATATTCAACAACTGGAGCAGTTTGTTTATGATAAGTAACCAATCGTTTCTTTAAAGCATCAGCGTTATCATCAGATCGTTGGATCAATGGTTCACCAGTAACATCATCTTTCATTTGTTCTTTTGGAGGATTAAAAATCTTGTGATAAGATCGACCAGAAGCTGGATGAACTAATCGACCAGTAATTCTATCAACTAATAATTGATCATCAATCTTTAATTCCAATGCATGTTGCAATGGTTGTTTCTTTTCTTTTAACATTTCATCTAACTTTTCAGCTTGAGGAATAGTTCTTGGGAAACCATCCAAAATGAAACCATTTTTACATTCTGAATTATTTTCTAATTCATTTTTGATCATATTGACCATAATTTCATCAGAGACTAAACCACCTTGATCCATGATTTTTTTAGCTTCAACACCCAATTCAGTTTTTCGAGCAACTTGTGATCTTAACATATCACCAGTAGCTAAATGGCAAGCACAATATTTTTCCTTCAAGTTTGGTGCTTGGGTACCTTTACCAGCACCTGGTGGACCAATTAAAACCATTCTTAAAGCAGCTGGTAAATCTTGTGCTTTTTTGGTGATACCAGCACTTTGTTCTAAACTTTCAATTCGATTTTGTAATTGATTGATCAACTTCTTTAATTCGCTAACGTCTGACATTTTCTTGTAATATTTACTTGTGTGTTGTGTTGTAAAAGAAAAATAAAAATAAAAAAAAAATTCAGAAAAAGTTTTTGTGAAAAAAAAAAATTTAAGGTACGCTAAGGAATTTTTCAAGTACTGATTGGTTGGGAAGACCTTTGTTTTATGTATATTTTTTTATTTTCTATTTTATTTCAAACTTTAGTAAGTTACTTACTGGGTGAACGGATCGGGATTTCATTTCATTGTTCACCTTTTTTTATTTTTTGACGCGCTTATTTTTTATACTTTTTGATTCACGCAGGGCTTAGATCTATAGATCCTTTCAAGCGTAACCTCGGATTCCAAAAAAAAAGATGAACGTCAGCCGCTCCTCATCAAATTCCAAATTTGTGGGAGCGATTGATAATTTTTCACCATAAAATTTTTATTTTTTTAACAAAATAACAAAAAACTAGATAAACTTTTTACTAACCGAAAATACTAATAAATAAATAATAGAACAGAAAAAAATGTCAAAACCAGAATTAGCAACAGATGCTGTTTTAAAAAAATCTGAAGAAATGCCTGCAGATAGTATTGTTGTCTCAGGTGTTGATTATTCAAAACCAGAATCTAAAAATATTAATGCCACCAATTTAATTGATTCAATGCGACATATGGGGTTTCAAGCATCATCATTAAGCAAAGCATGTGATATTATTAATGAAATGAGAGAATGGAAAGGTGAAGATAAAGATGGTAATCCAGCCAAAACCACAATCTTTTTAGGTTATACTTCAAACTTAATTAGTTCAGGTATGAGATCTACTTTAAAATATTTAGTTGAACACAATATGGTTTCAGCAATTGTTACAACTGCTGGTGGTATTGAAGAGGATTTTATTAAATGTTTAGGTGATACTTATATGGGAGAATTTAGTTTAAATGGTTCAAAGTTAAGAGATGCTGGTTTAAATAGAATTGGCAATTTATTAGTTCCAAATGATAATTATTGTAAATTTGAAGAATGGATTGTTCCAATTTTAGATAAAATGTTAGAAGAACAAAATGAAGCCGAAAAAGATCCAGATTTTGGGCCAGATCATGAACATTGGTGGACTCCATCAAGAATTATTCATCGATTAGGTAAAGAAATTAATAACGAAGATAGTGTCTATTATTGGGCCTATAAAAATAACATTCCAGTATTTTGTCCAGCATTAACTGATGGTTCTTTAGGAGATATGTTATTTTTCCATACTTATAAAAGCTCACCAAAACAGTTAAGAGTTGATATTGTTGCTGATATCAGAAAAATCAATAGCTTAAGTATGGCAGCTACTAGAGCAGGCATGATTATTTTAGGTGGTGGTTTAGTAAAACATCATATTTGTAATGCATGTTTAATGAGAAATGGTGCTGATTACGCTGTTTATATTAATACTGGTCAAGAATTTGATGGTTCTGACGCTGGTGCAAGACCTGATGAAGCTATTTCTTGGGGAAAAATCAAACAAGATGCTAAACATGTTAAAGTTTATGCAGATGCTACTTTAGTTTTCCCATTAATTGTTGGTGCAAGTTTTGCAAAGGAATAGAAGTTGTATTGTTTATTTAAAAATATGTGCACTATTTTTTTATTTTTTTTTTTTTTATAACAAATTTTTATATTTAATGTATTATATGTTTTGTACATTTTTAACTTATTCATTCTCAGATATATCAAACTATATCTTATTTCCTACTTTAGTGTCTTAAATCATCACGGTGTAGGTTGTTTTTTTATTGATTGTAGATAGTTTTTTTGATACTTGTTTCACTTCAATCCTCAGAGGTATCTTGGACTGAAAGGAAGATTTGCATTATTCTTCACTATAAATTGGAGCCGTTTATCAGCCTTTTACATGGGTATGTTATATTAAAATTATCTGTTCTAATTTTTAATTCGTAAGAGGTGTTTGATTGACAATTATAATAACTCCCTTTGATGCATAAAATACCCCAGAGTATACTATAGTAATCGTTACTTGTATCTTCGTGTGAAACCTACAACATAAATAGTAAATTGACCTAAAAAACTTGTAGTGAGAGCAGATGTACCGATATAATGTATTCTCATAAAATGGAGTATGTACATAATATTGAAGATAGAAGTCTCAAATATATTTAAATTTATATTTTGAAGTATACAAGACGCCGCATGCAAGATTATGCAAGACCTATCTGAAGGCCTTGTAATGTACACGTGTGTTACCGAGATATCTCTTATCCAGATCTATACTCATATATAAATCTTAAACATTAAATGCTATTATTGCATTAACTGGTAACTGGTTAATCAAAATTTTATTAAAAATAGATAATTACGGTAGATAGAACAAATAGAATCACTATATTTTGTTGAAAGTAAACTTCCATCCCTGAAGGTACAATGCACCATAAACTCAAATACCCGGCTCTCTTAGTACAAAGATGCCTTTCACTTAGTTTGAAAACTACTTTTGAATATTTATTTGACAAGGATTATCAAATTTTATGTATACAAGTATAAGTATATATTTAAGTTATTCGTATAGCTTAACTAAATATTAGTATAATATTTTAAATTAATGAATAAAAAGGCTCACAATAATTCCATTGTCTATAGAATACATTTACTCAAAGAAATATATACACCTGTTCTTTTAATTAAGTTGAAATTGCTTATCAAAATAGTACTGTTTCACATATTTGTACATCACAGAAATCCAAGCGAAAACGGAATTTAAGGTACTTTCATAAAGCAATAAGTATAGCACAGCGTTTTCCAGATTTGGATATTTAGATCCTAATTAGGTAATTGGTATTTAATAATATAAAAGCAAAAAGAGTACTTTGAACAATATAGAATAGATACAAACATGCTAGACAATTGTAAATTTTAGAGCAAGGTTTATTTGTATAGCTACTGTATACTATTAACAAAGATCGGTAAATCTTAGTCATTGTTGAAGGATATACAGTATGTTATAATGTATTAATAATTAAAAGTAACAGTCATTGTTGCAAATGACCTTCATTAGTAACTGAGTAGAAAAAACAAAATAAAATAAAAAAGGATAGTACATCCGGTTGTTTATAATATTTAGTACAATTGTGTCGTATATAGAATCTAGCAAATGCGGCTTTATTTATACCATAGTTTTTCTTTTTATAATATTTTTATATATGGAGTATCTACAGATCAATTAAGAAGGCTACATATAATATTAAAATTCGATAGTGAGTTGCATATAAGTATTGTATATCTTGCAAATCTTTTAATTTAAAAGCTTACATATTAAATCAGCTTAGTACCTTTCAACTATTGGTTATGGGCTAATACAGTATTAGTTTGATTATAAGCTTATTTAAGTTTGAGATCAGTTGGATAATTTCACAAAAATATGTGAATTTGAGCAGAAAAAGAAAAAAATTCAAGGTACCACTTTTTGATCTTTCTACGATTGACATAGATAAACCATTTGCGAAACCGGTAAATTGGATATTTTAACGTGTACCTAGTATTATTATTAGAATAGGTACAAGTAGTACATAGTTTGAACTAGAGTTTTTTAAAGTATAAATAGATCACCATATTGATCAACAGGATCAACGAGATCAACATTTATACAACCATGCCAGGCGAACAGTTTTCTTTTTTAATCTCACTATAATACAATAAAAACGATTTTATTTTTTTTAATTATAATAACAATTGATTGTAGCTATAATTTAAATCTAGCAGACGTTACAGTATACAATCTAAAATGTTTGCAACATGTAACATGTACCCAAAGAATCTAATATCCTGGATTGTAAAACATAGATATACCAGTAATATGGAGTATTGTAACTGAGATCTATTTCAAATATAAATTAAAAAAATATTACTATATATCTATAGAACACACAATAGCAGGTAATTCTGTAAACTCAACTGACAATAATGCATTGTCTTCAAGAGGTCATAACAAGTAGCCAACTTCTAGAACTTGGATTACACGAATTATAGATAGATAATGCTAAATTTAGGAGCCTAATTAATAAATATTCAACCATTGTAAATAGTTCAAGTATTCAGTTCTTATCACATAGCTAATCAATTGTTGATTTTTCGATATTGCCTTAGCAAAACAAAATTGATCTTAGGTATAGTTATATTATTAAACATGGTAAGGATCTCGGATATCTAATCTTGATCTCTGAGCCTGTACCCAAATAAGAGATAATTAAACTTTAGATAAGTATCTCTATCCATGGTTATAAAAAAACCATTCTAAAGTACTAATTGAAGCCATATTACTGGCAAGGTATAATTTCATTAGTATATTATACAAATGACCCCTGCAAATTACTCTACCTGGTAGTAGAAGTTACAAAAAACCTATTCATGGTAATATATTAAACATAGATAATAATAAATTCCGTTGTAATTAATTTTGTAAATTCAGGGACGTTATCACACACACTGTATATCGATTATAAGATGTCATCATAAAAGAAAAGTAAGTTTTGAGCCCTATAAATCTTAAAAACGAATTTAAATTGGTACAGTATTTTCGGCAGATTGGTTTATCTATCAAATTTAGTTGATTGCATTAAAACCCTAGGTCTTTGAAAGTGTCGTTAAAATTGTCGGAAAAAAAACACTTGCCATCTATATGTAATTTATAGGGGATATTAAATGTATTATATAGACTAAAAAAAAAAACAAAAACTGTGAACAATAGGTCGAAACCTGATCGTATTTTTTTTCTCCTTGCATAGAACATTGTCAAAAGCTTCTAAAAACATTAATTTATAAATAAAAACAATGATACAATAATACAATGCTTAAAAATTAAAGGGCTATACCGTATTCAGATTTTTCATTTATTATTATACTATTTATATAAATTTTAAAAAAGCATAATGCGTAAAGCCAGGTTTTTCTCACTTTACTTCTTTATATTTTGAGCAATGTATACAATTGCTTCGAAATTTCGGTCATGTGGAGCTTTGTCTACATTTTTGAAAATACACAATTAATCTTTACAATGTATCAATAGAAACAAAATAGCAATCTAAAAAGATAATTACTGGTACATCACTAAAAAAGAAATACATTCAAGTACGTAAACATTGATGGTTACACTTTATTAGGTACAGTCTCCACTAAGTACCCTTTAAGTACCAGGTATGATACATTATTTATAATATACAGCCGTTATCGTGTTGTATACGTTGAACTTTAAATGTTAGATAAGTGTGTTTACTCTTATAATAATTGTTGAATATCATTACCCGCTGAACCCAACTACTTGGATTTGCTCAACGTACAATTGTACACTAGTTTTTTAAACTTAGTTTGGTACCACCTTATAATATAGGGTACTTTGTATATATGTGTACCCCTAGTATACTTAGTATACATGTATATGTTTTTATAAATTTTTTGGAACTTCGCGTAAATATTTTTGAATCAACTATATGTAAGACAATCTGCGGCTCATTTTTAGAAAGAAAAAAAAATTTAAATTGAACTCTAGAGCTCCGATCGGTGCCGATACTACCGATGATGATTTTACTCCCAATGTAATCACCAATCAACAACTCGCAAACTTGCATTACTCTGAACAAAAAAGCTTTAGACAAAAATTCAATAAATTTTTTTTCATCACCGCAAAATTTTGATATATATATAACAACAGAAAAAATGTCGACAACATTAGGAAGAATCATCCGAAACGCATGGAAGGTTGGTACTAAAGATTATTTAAAACAATTACACAGTTCAAATGATACCAAAGTCGGGACGTAAGTATTCATTAAAAAAAAAAAAAAACGAGAAAGAATTTCAGTAAACTAACAAAATTTTTTTATTATAGTTTAATTGGTATTGATCGATATGGTAATAAATTTTTTGAAAATAAAGATGATGAAGAAATTCATTTGAGAACTAGATGGGTTCAATATAAGGATTATTATGGTGATATGTCACAGGTTGAAGCAGGATGGCATTTCTGGTTAGGCTATGGTACTGATACTCCACCAAATAAATTAACTGAGGCACAAAAATACAATCCAGCTCCTGGTCCAATTAATTATGAAAATTTGACTGGTACTCCAGGTGCTTATATGTGTTACAGTACTGTTAAGCCAAAAATTGAAAAATGGCAACCACAAGTTGCTCAACGAGGTTGAAAAACAAAATTAACATAAACCATTTAATTAGCATTTGTAATTATTATTATTTTTGAAAAACAATAATTAAACTATTCAAACAACAATAAGTTTGCCTTGATGCATTAGACTTCAAGCAGACCTCCATCAATCATTAACAGCTATTTTCATTAAATTTTTTACTTGAAGATTCTCGTAAGTTTTTTTTACCAGTAATACAAATACAAGGGTGTAGTTCTTTAAATAATAAATACTTTCATTATATGTATACTATTTGATATTACCAGAATAAAAAATCAAAAAAGACAAAGTATGATTTTAATTAATCATATTATGGGTGCTGTGTTTTTGTAATTAATAGTAACTCAAAGCCAACACTTTTTACTATACAAAAACTTGTAGTTACGAACCGGTGATCAAGTTTCTTCTTAAATACTATATATAGTGGTATTAATCAGAGATATGGCTAGTATTTGTACATCAGTTACATTGCACAATTTGTACATCTTTGTGCACGAAGAATCCTTGTAGAATTTTGAAATTTACAATTGATATGTTGATTTCAATTTCGATGATCAAGTTTAGAATATTGTCTATTTATCTTAAAATGAATGTTGTATACATGTATATCAGAGTGTACCGTCTGGATATATAAATATATAAATATGCATGTGTATAATTGATAGCCTGGGACGACTTTCCATATTGTAGTTTAACACAATCAGGATATCTGATGCGTAAAATTCATAATTACTTACTCAAGAATAATGACTCCCTTTATAAGGTCGAATAATACATACTGTATAATATAATTTATTTGGTAGTCCCTTAAAAATTAGGTAAACAATAGACACTGTATTAGTATTTCTTGTTAAATTTGGAATATATATTATAATATAGTATAGCTTCAAAGTTAAAAACTAATAGATTTTTATAGTACACTAAAGTGATATGTAAAACAAGAAATCAATTTATTATTAACAATGTTATTACAGTAGTTATATTATTATCGATTATATATATGTCATAAATAGCAAATTTCAAGGTTAACTAACTGATGGGCTGCAATGATTACCTATCTTTTACTGGTGTATTTTAATTTGACCCTAAGTGAATTAAATCCGGATCTAATTGAATTCCTTATGGCGATTTTTATGGTGCTTTTGTTCTAAGATACATCTGCTATTGATAATAAAATTTAATTAATATTGTAATATTTTACATGGAATTCATTATAGACTAAATATAAACACATACAATGAATTGGTACAGATGATACTAGTATGTATACACGGGCTTATGATGTTTCGTCAAAAAAATCAATGGACGCGTCTAAGTGGGAATTAGACTAATTGAAAAATCTACTTAAAAATTCATGTCTGATGTATACACTTCTACCTGCCATGGCTCTCATAAATATCAATTCATCCGGATGGAAGTGCTCAAATAATTGAGTTGATGTATAGAATCATAGCACGCCTTTTACGTGAGACAAATTTATGTATAGAATATTTTTACTAAGAATTAGAATTATATCCCGATATACTGTACTGTATTAATTTTATATAATCTAAGATTGTATAACAACCTGCTATAAGACCAAAATTATGTTTGCTACTGCATCGATTTATTACAGCTTACATATATATGTATACTTGAACATCATAATCTGGATATCTAAATTTAAGATTTCGACGCGTAATTACTGTATTATAGCTCAGATTGATCTTATCATCATGATATTATATAATCTTTAGTAATATAAAATGTAAATTTTAAGGTTTTTATATGCTGCAGCATGTACATCAATTTAAAGGATCAATCATGATCAATTACCTGGTGTATACATGTACTGTATAGCACGTATTTGGAAGCAGCCCTTAGTGCAGTATTTAAAAATTGATGCTAGTTATCACGATCAACATGTGCTTTATTTTTGTACGAATAATTCAACAGTAAAATAACTGTAAAATTGTACCGTGGTGCTCCAGGATCCAATAATAAGCTTACACTTATAGCCACTTGTGCTAGACAGCTGGGGCTATATTAATACCCAGCACTACAGCTTAATACCTGATGGGACCAATATCTAGCTAGACAGTTTGTCATAGATTACAAGCATGTGGTACATCCTTTTTTATAATATATAGATACATTAGTTGACGCTTTATAAGCACTGTATACTAGGTACCTTGTAGTTAATATGTTAACAGTTAATTGCGTGTGTGATAGCTTGAAGCATATACTGAAAAGCTTATGCCACGTAACTAGTAGTTTTGTGCATATAATTACAAATCTAGATAAAATAAATTGGAAAATAAAGACAGGACCTGCACATGTAATTCCTATCATATACATAATTTTATTTCGTACAATATATTCTAATTGTAGTATACCATTATTTATTGATGATATAGCTCAAGCTAGATTATAGCTGCTTATAACTTTTAGTATTATTAATTAAATGTATAAGGATCCTCGCGAGTACAGTATTGTATACACTGTACTTCGAGGTAATTTATGTATGAATCAATAATCCATGGTAAAATTATTGTAAATAATATTATTAATTTAGATAAACATAATTCTACAGCCTAATTACCTGGTAAACAATGCAAATTACTTTATAGAACTTGATGTACCGTGGTTTGGTATTGTTAATGTTCTCGGACTTTGCTTGTCATTTTCATTATTAGATATTACAATAGTCTAGTATAATTTTTTACAATAATGTAAAATCCTTGCTTGTTCCAGGTCATGTATACTATAGCCGGGTAAATCGTGTATACTTATTTGTAAATAAGATGAGAAGTAAATTAAATTTCCAAACCTAGCCCTCAAAGCCTGAATTTCACAATTTATATTGTTAGTAACATGTATACTATAGATAATAAGATCAAAAATTAGACTTTAATTGTTTATCAAAGATACCCGTACTGCACTACAGTACAATATATAATTTATTATTAGATGTGTCTAACGGAACTCAAAAAAAAGAAAGTGATCGTTTATTACCCGAACATATTTATATCGATTATACATCCATTTAATATAATCCATATAGTATCAGTCACTATAGATATCACTATTATTATGCTTTTTGTATATTTACGCCTATATGTAACCTTTACATGTATTATTACTTAGCTAACCTGGTAGAAATATCCATCTATACACTGTACTGTAAAAAAAATACATTGTATTAATGATTTGGAATCCGGATGTCGCTATCCATATAACCAGCATGTCTAAGAACTACGTAGGAGGAATGTTTAAGAATCTGAGACAGTCGAAAGAGTGATAAATACGGGGTACCAGGTACAAATCAGGTACTACTACTTTAGTACAGTACTGTATACAGCACTGTAAGTCTAGAATAGTTAAAATAACTTATACATGTAACTCATAAAAGATTAAATCCATTGAAAGATTTTGAAAGAAACAGAATCTGATCCAGGAGTTTTATATTTAAAAGACTATTTAATATAATATTATAATACCATGGTAGCATTCGGAGGGCTTAACAACGAAATATATTATTATGACACACTGTTAATTACCTGGTACTTAAGATTGGCTTGTTTCTATTAGACATGCTTACGTATTTTATAACCAGATTTAGAATTTATCTAGAAGTACTGTTATATAATACATCCAACAACCACCTCGTTGTTTAAATGGTAATTCAAGTCCATTACCATTGGTACAACGTACCAGACCACGATCGAAGAATATACTAATCCGGATACTTGTAGGAATATACAATGAAAACTGTATGTCTTGGACATCAATTATAAACTGGATATGGTAACCATTGATAATGCCAATCGAAAATAATAGGTTATAATACTGTAATCCTGTGGTGTACTCATTGTTACAGATTTAACATACGATTTAAAAAAATTAGGCGGCTTAGCTTGGGCTTACTCAATTTAGCGTAGATATGCTTTATCAATAGTATCTGAATACAACAATGAGTATCATTATGTAATTACAATGTAAAATGCTGCTATCTGAATAGTATTTGTATTATTATCAACTGACCCTTGAGGTTACAAGTACATGTAATAACAATGTATTACACCACTACTATTATTATATTAACTCAGTATAATGGATCTGAATTACTAAGGGTAAAATAATATTTCATAATGGATCAGATCGATCTATATAAATCGATGCCTTGAAGTAAAAGATCATATCGGGTTTTATCTTTACAAGGGTTCTCTAAAATAATTTTATACATTAACTATTACCGCTAATTATACACCAAGCACTGCACCATATACGTACAATAAAGGCTTCGAAATTATCACCATGATAGCATTGATAAATTATAATAATATCTGCCACCGTTACTAAGTATGGATATGGCTTCAGCCTTTTAATTTCACCCCATTGTATTACTTCATTATAATAATAGATTCTGGATATCGAGTTAATTTGAAGCAATACAATGCGTTAATTATTGATCCAGATATATCGAATCAGTTAAACTAGATTTTTATTAACTGAGATCGATCTTGAAACATCAATTATAACCAGTCTGAGTTGTAGAGCTATCCTTATAAAAATATCTGGATCGATATCTCTAACATTGTCTTATTAGAATCCAGATGCAAGTTCTGGAGCTAATATTGTAGCAAAATAATATTCAGATTTATATAGATGTATATAATTGAAATAAATATACTTGTATAATGGACAAATTGAGTGAATAAATTGTAGATAAAGCGAATCTGTATACCTTACAGTCTTGTTCGAGTTAAATCAGTTTAGATTACTATATGGCTGACGAGCTGCAAAATTTATTGCATCAAAAGTTGTAGTTTATGTTATATAGGAATTTTGGCTAGACAAAAACTTAAACTTAGATAGTAATTGTGTATAGTATTTGAGATTGATGATTAAACTTAGTAACAGACGATGGGGTCGAGAGCCAAATAGTGTTGGTATCTATCAGGCGCTATTAAATGGATGCTATAGCATACATGTATACAACCAGGACCAGTGGTAGGTACAGTACCCATCTTGTTTTATGATTTTTTGATACAATGTAAATGCATGACAAAATAATTGGTAATGAATACGGGGTTTGAGTTTTTCTTTTTTAGGGGTCGCGATTTCGCGATGCCAAAAATATTTTTTTCTTTACAGCCAATGAGGGGTACGGTACTATTGTTCTGATACTCAGATGGTCCCAACTTAGCACTTACAGCTGTAGAAAGTCTGTAAACATATTATAATCAAAAATTTTATTAAATTAAAAAAAATAATTAATTTCAAAATCGACCAGGATTATTCTTATTTGTTTATATTCTCTTGGAGAACAATGGATGTGAAAAATTTTTCAATGAGTATTGCATCGAGAAACACTAAGAATCGAAATTACTGAAGTTATATATTTTTTCAGTGTATGAGTAAACTTACCTGGTATACTACAGTAAGTGTAAATTTAGGGAGTTAGATTATTTTTGAGTATGGTAATTTGTATCTATGACGAGATTATAGATACAATAATGGTTAAAAAAAAATAATAAAGTTTTTATTACCCTCTCGCAGCTCAGTTGGTTAATAGGCTAATTGTGTTGTTTAAAACCTATCTGAGTTGTAGATATCTAAGATATTGGCAATGAGTCTGGTTAAACTATGATCACATTAATATAATTATATGGCCTAATCATTTATATGGCTGCAAGTGTATGTATGTACTTAAAAAAGGACTGTAGATGCTGGAGTGTGGATTTTTTTTATAGGCCAGGTAAAATTTACAGTACAGTTACAGTAGATATACTGTACAAGTAATTTCGGGTCCGACTTAGCGTAACTCGGGTGTAGAGTACAACTTGAAAGACATGTCTAAATTCAAACCTTGCTATATAACAACAACAAGACATTTCTGAACCATGGGATCTAGATTAGAATATAGATGTAGACCTGTAGATAGAAATCTACGGGAAAAGATCTATATAAAATACCATGATCAGGGTAAAAA
>JAJLUL010000183.1:22451-39705 GCA_030564325.1 Blastobotrys capitulatus | reverse complement strand
AATTTTTTTTTTTTTTTTTTTCTTAGACTAATATTCCAATTAAAATTTTCAAAAAAGAATTTTTTTTTTTTTTTTTTTTTTTCAACACAATAAAAAAAACATATATCAACAATGAGTGCTAAACAAATCACAGTTAGTATATTAGCAGCAACTGCTATTGGTGCAGTAGGATATGGTATCTATTTCGACTACCAACGACGAAACTCTAAAGAATTTAGAAAACAATTAAAGAAAACCAATAAAAAACATGAAAAGAGTCAAAAAGAAGCTGTTGAACAAGATAAAAAAGAATTAAATAGTAAAATTATTACATTATTAGAAGAATCATTTAAAGCAAATCCAATTCCAGAATCAATGACTGAACGAGAAAAAATGTTTGCTGAAGAAATTGCAAAAGGTGATGAAGCATTAAATGCTCCAGATGATGATGATGCTAAATTAAGATCAGCTTTAGGTTTTTATAGAGCTTTATATGTTTATCCTGCTCCAGTTGATTTATTAAATATTTATGATCAAAAATTAACTCAACCAGTTTTGGATATTTTAAGAAGTATGATTGTTTTACAACCACCTCCAGTTTTATTAAGTAGTTTAGGTCGATCAGCCGGTGCTGGTGCTGAAGCTACTGGTAGTGCTGCTGCTGCTGCCGCTGCTGCTCAAGCTGCTGCTACCCCAGCTGAAGATGTTGAATAAGTTATTTAAAAGAAAATTATCAAAAGACAAGAAAAAGTTATGGTGAGATAAGATGAAAAGAATTAGAAAGGCATAAATAAGAAAAGACAAGTATATTTATTATTTATTTTTGTGCTTTTAGATAGACTATTATTATTTTGTGAAGATGATGAAGGATATTTTTTTTGTGTATGCTGTATATATATATTTTTAATTATATAAAAAAAAAAATTGAATAAAAAAATTGAAAAAATTAAGTACACTTTAAGTGGTGTTTGTAGAATGAGGATCTATTTTTTTTTAGTGTCCGTGATTTTGCCGAGTTTATTAACGATTGTATACTTGACTTACTTCAGTTGAAAATTGCTATGTTAAGAGCATCATAACGAATAGTGATGCACATGTATGTAGTTTATTCGAAATGCTATTACAATCTTAACTTGAGATAGTCTTTGAAGTAGTATACTTAAAATCGTTTGTAACAACATTATTGATATTTTGAAATATATGAGAATATGAGTTAATACAAATAGTGAAACAAACACTGTTTCACACACATAATTTAAACGAGTTTACAAACCTGAAATATATTAATATTGTTGGTTAATCGTGTACTTCTAGGGTGATTATTTAACAAATTATTCCTGGTTATAATTAATTAATATAGGGAATATAAATCGAAGGTCTGGGGAAGTTTTTATATCGTAATGAGATTATTGATATAGAAACATACTCTAGATAAAGAATGTTTATAAGAACAGAACAAAATTAGCAAGAAAGTTGTATCTTGATATTTTTCTATTGTGAGTTATAAAGAGTTTAGAACCCTCAATTGGGTTTAATCATACAATGTAAACAATTCAAGATCTTGGGCTATAACGAGGTATAGTTTGTTGCTCATAAAATATATAATATTCAGGTACAGTTATAAAGACAATATACTATAGTGTATGTATGTTAATCGTATGTGTTCTATCATTATACAGTACAGTACTAATGGCAACATATTCCTACTAGGTATCTAATTGATGTTGATCTCATTGTATGAATTCTACCTTTTCAAAGCAGTACACTTGGTATTAGCTCATAATTGAAAACCAATTATAATACATGTATACTGAGGCAAACCAAAGAAATCTTTAACTTTGAACTCAATTCAAAAGAGGATATAGCATTAAATATTGAATATATTACCGAAATTTTAATCGGAATAAAAAACCAGATATCCTCTAACATATGGTATTTCATATTGTATTGAAGAGAGTGTTCAAGTGAATGGAAATATGCCTAGCAAAGCTTTAAGGTAGTTCAAGCTTCACCACATGTACTACACTGTATAATTGAGATCTATAATCTGAGACAAAAATGTTTTCAGCCGTGCACAGGTTGAAATCTTTTTTTGGTAATTTTTTCAACCATCTGAAATGAATCTATAATACAATACAGTGTGGTTATGTTTACACTGTGTAGATTGTATAATTGATTTTGTAATCCAATTTTGACCTATCATGTATACAAGTACAAAATTTCTTCATAAATTCTTGATCCAAGTCTTGTGTTTACATCTGATTTTTCACGGTATGTTATAGAAAGAATTAAATGACCTGCTTAATTGGGAAAGGTACATAAAACAACCCGCCTCGAAACCAATCAATTGTCTCATTTGTTTTCTTTTACGTACTGTAATAATACATCATTACTAAAAGTACCTGGTAAATCGATCCAATAATAACAATGGGTGTAACAGCAAAAAAATTAATAGAGCTTTTTTTTTTAATAAGAAATAATTTAGAAACTATAGAAACTGGTGTCTATTTTTACCCCAACAGTTCATCCGACGAGTCATCACGACTCTATCAATAAGGGAAAAAAAAAAGATTCTATGTGAAGGCATGGAATGATTTGAGGGTTTAATGTAATAGCATTGACTTCTATCATACATGTATATGGGTATGTCAACTTAATTTTAAAGAAGAGACTTTTGAAGTATAATTATGATCATTCAATATATACAATCAAAGATACTTATAAATACGAATTTTTTTTTACAGCTGGTAGGTACCTAATATTAATTGGTATATTAAAAGTGGATCTATATTTTGATTAATTGTAACCCTTTTGTTCCTTTAATTGCCAACAAGAAAAACAGTTATAAGCAGTTTTAGTATCCATATATATGATACAAATTTTTCACCCCTTTCCTTCTACATTTTCTATACCAATTTAATAGTAATTAAGAGTCTAATTAAGTATACCTGCGTGCAATTTATATACATGTAATTGTTCGGTACATCTGATTTTTCTTTTACTAATACAGTAGATGTGTCTATTTATATCTACTTTTTCATATACCCACAAAAAAACATTGCATCGGACACACAATAAAGTGGCACTTGCATCAGAACAGTACAACTAAGCACCCACATCCGATACACGTAAAGTTTTTTTTTTTTTTTCTTCTTGCTCTTTCTTTTTCTTTTTCCCCCCTTTTTTTTTTTTTTGTACTATTATTATTATTATTATTTTTTACTTTTTTAACTTCTTAACAAACACTTTTTTTTTATATATCTCTTTCTAAAACAAAACTTTAATATCTTAAATATACTATAACCTTACAAAAAAATGAGTAACGATCCAAAAAACAATACAACCGAAGGAATTGAAGATGAAGAATCATCAGATATTAATCAAAATATTCCAGAATATAAAGTTGGAGAAAAAAAAACAATTGATGAATATAAAAATTTAGATGCAGAAGATGAATCACTAAGAAAATGGAAAGAATCATTAGGTTTAACAACTGGTGGTACAATTGGTGATCCAAATGATAAAAGAAAAGTTGTTATTTTAGAAATGACAATGAATGTTGAAGGATTAGATCCAGTTACATTTAATATTGAAGATCCAAAAGTTGTTGAATCATTAAAATCACAACCAATTGTTATTAAAGAAAAATCAAAATATCATTTGGATATTAAATTTAGAATTCAACATGAAATTGTTACTGGATTAAAATATACTCAAGTTTCAAAAAGAGCAGGTATTAGAGCTAATAAAATTCAAGAAGTTTGTGGTAGTTATCCACCAAATACTCAAGATAAACCATTTTATACAAAAAGTTTTGCTGAAGGTGAAGCTCCTGGTGGATTTTTAGCAAGAGGGAATTATACTGCTACTTCAACTTTTACTGATGATGATAATGTAACTCATTTAGAAATTCCTTGGTGTTTTGAAATCAAGAAATAGAAAAGTAAATTTAGTACAAAAAAAAAAAAAAAAATAATAATAATAAGAAAAAAAAAGGAAAGAAAAAATTTAAAAATAACTTTTTTTTTATTGAAATTTTTTTGGAAATCTCATATATTCTGGATCAAATGTAGGTTTTTTGATCTCTTCTCCTTCATCCTCTTCTTCATTACTATTTTGAAAATCTTGAAAAATTCTGGCTCGTGCTTTTTCATATGCAGATTGTCTTGCTTCAAAGCTTCCAATTCCTTGTGGAGTACTGCTTGATGATGTTGATCCAGGGGAACTTGTATTATTGTTGTTATTATTATTTGTTGTTGTTGATTCATTAGTATTATTGTTTAAGTTAGTAGTTAGTGATGCAATTTCGTTAGTAGTAGTAGTATTATTAATATTATTTGTTGTAGTGGTTAGTATTGGTTCATTTGTTTCAGTTGTGGGTGTATTAACAACAGAATTTGATTGAGATGATGATTGTGAATTCAGAAGTATTGAACTTGATGATGATGGTGGTTGAGAAAATGTATTTAAATTATTATTATTTACATTTGATGGAGGTGGTGAAGTATTTGGACTTTCACTTGGAGTTCTTGATAAATTTTTTAATAATTTAGTTTTTGGACGTGATTGTTGCTGTTTGTTTTGTTCATTATGAATTAAATCAGCTAATGAAATATTTTTTAAACTTTCTTCAATTGGTAATAATTTTGAAATTGTTACTGATCCATGTTCATTTGATGTATGACCTAATTTATAATATTCTGCTAATTTATGAGTTAATAATCTATAAAAAGAATTCATTGGTGGGAAATTAATAATTGATTGATCCGGTTGTTTGATAAATTCTAATACAGATTTTTCTAATCGTAATAATACCATTCGATTTTTTGAATCATTTAATGCTGTTTGTATCACTGGATCTAGTAATGATAATGACATTGTTTATATTTTTCTCTCAATACAATTAGTTGAAGAATGGGTATAATAGAACAACAATTTAAATGAAAAAAAAAAAAAAAACTTCCTTTTTGGACTAGTTAGTTGATGGTTTTTTTTTTTTCTGAATGTGGTGGTGAAAAATTTAATAAAAAATTTAAAAAAAAAAAAAAAAAAAAAAAAAAAAAAAAACAATTGAAACAATTAAAAAAAAGGTTTAGTTGTTGTGGGTTAATTAGGTTTTAAGCTGTTACAACAGTATCGGTGCCGATATTAACCATGCTTAAGAGCTTTCTATTGGGAATTCAAGTGCAATTGTACACTCAAGCCACGATAACTTTCTTAAAAGCTTCGTTTTTATTCCTCAACTTTTATAAAACTCCAAATTTATTATTATTATAAATATTCTTAATCAACACAACTCTCACATTTAATAGACAACTTTTTTTTTTATAAAACAAATCAATCAACTTTTTTTTGTTTCGATATTTCAAAATGAGCGATAGTCCAGATGAAGTAAGTATTATCTTATTTATAAAAAACAATCAAACTAACAATTAAAAAAAAAAGATTCGACGAAAAAGATTAGAAAAATTAAGCGCTAAACCTACTACTACAACTGGTGGTGCTGCATCGGATAATGGTGAAAGCAATAGTGAATCATCATCAAAACCTTCAACCACAAATATATCAAGACAATCAACTCCAATAGAAAAAAAACCAGTTGAAAAGCCACCAAAAGAAGAAGAAAAACCAAAACCAAAGAAAAAAGAATTAACATTTGAAGAATGGGAAAATAAAACAATTAGTGAGATTTTAAGAGTTAGTTTTGATCCAAATAATCAAGATTGTTGTTATTTAGAAACTGTTTATAATGAACAAAAAGATGATAGAATTGAAAATCCAACTTTATCAACAAATTATTTAGATTCAATTATTTTTTCAAGAATTATGGAATTTAAATGTTTACCTTCACCATTTGATTATTTATGGTCATCATGGGATAATTGTAATAATACATTAAGATTAATTAAAAAAAATGATCCAATTTTTGAACAAAAAAAAAAAGTTTTATTAGAAATTCAAAGATTATGTTGTTCTTATACAATTTTAATTACATCAAATCCTGAAGTTATTGAAGGAGAATTTACTTCAACTGCTGAAAGATTATTATTAAAAGCAACAAATTTACATCCTTCTCCATGGGAATTTATTAATAATATTATAATTTATGCTAATTCAAATGGTAATTTAATTGAATTTATACAACCAATTATTTTACATACAAAATTAGATTTAATAAAAATTGGTGGTTATTCTGGTGATTATAAACCTCATTTTGCAATTTTAGATGGATTAACTGCTACAAAAGAAGGGGCAGCTGCATTAACCGAAATTGAAGGATTTGAGATTGATGATAATGATTCTTCAATAACTCCAAATCTTGTAAATACTAATACATTAATTGGACCATTTTTAAGTATTTCACCATTAGAAAATATGGCTCCAAGTAAAAATTTCCCAAATCCAGATTTAATTGGTAAATATGAACAACGAAATATTGGTGAAAGTATTCAAAGTGAATATAGAGTTATTTTAAAAAGATTATTTGATTTTATTAATAGAATTGTTAGATCTGGTAAAGAACCAAGAAATAAAATTTTAAAATATTTTGGTAAAATTATTGATATGAATCATAAAAGAAAGGCAATGAGAGTTGATCCAAAAACTGTTAGTCCTGATTGTTTAATGATTAATATTTGTTATATTTTAATTAAATTAAGTGAACCATTTAGTGATTTATTAGGATCTAAAATTGATAAAATTCAATTTGATTATTTTCAACAATCAGGTTGTTTAATGAATATTAATGATGAAACAAAGATTAATGCAGATCAAAAAGAATCTGATGAATTTTATAAAAATTTAAAAAATGATGAACCAAATTTTATTAGTCATTGTTTTTATTTATCATGTGCTTATTTACATTATGGAGTTGGTGGTGCAATTGATATGGTAAAAAATTATAAAAGATCATTAAATGATTATAGAAATCAAGTTGCAAGAATGGAACAACAAGTTAATCAAATTACAAATACTGGACATCCAAGAGAAGCTTTAATGAGAGGTGCAGTTACAAAGGCAAAAAAAGATTTAATAAATATTCAAGCATATGTTTTTACAATGGATTCTATAATGTATGATATGGAATTACAAACTTTATTTACAAGATTTGTATTATTTCAATGTATGTTTTTTGTTAGAGCTGCTCAACCAAATCATGAATATCCAAAAAATTCATTAGAATTACCATTTGATAAACAACCAGAATTTTTTAAATATTATCCAGAATATTTAATTGAAGGTTTAGTTAATTATATTACAATTATAAGTCATCAATTCCCACAAATTATTTTTCAAGAACCTTTAAAAGAATTAATTACATTTTGTTTAACAATTTTAAGAAATACAAAATATATTAGAAATCCTTATTTAAAATCTAAATTAGTTGAAGTATTATTTTTTGGTAGTGTTGATTATGGTGATAGAATTGGACCAATGGTTGATATTTTTAATACAATGCCATTATGTGGTAAACATTTATTACATGCATTAATGAATTATTATATTGAATGTGAACAAACTGGTGCAAGTTCACAATTTTATGATAAATTTAATACAAGATATTATATTTCACAAATTATTAAAGCAATTTGGGATAATCAATCATATCATCAAAAATTAAAACAAGAATCTGAACAAGATACTAAATTTTTTGTTCGATTTGTTAATATGTTATTAAATGATTCAACTTATTTAATGGATGAAGCATTAAGTAAATTAACAAGAATTCATGAATTACAAATTGATTTAAAGAATCATCCTCAACCATTAATTGGAGATCCAGAAGAACCAGAAGAAATTCAAAATAAAAGAAAAGAATTAGAACAAGCAGAAAATCAATGTAAAAGTTATATGCAATTAATGAATCAAACTTTGGAATTATTTAAAAAATTTTCTAAAGTTATTGCAATTGCATTTGTTAGTGGAGAAATTGTTGATAGATTAAGTGCAATGTTAAATTATAATTTGGAAGTTTTAGTTGGACCAAAATGTTCACAATTAAAAGTTGAACAACCAGAAAAATATATGTTTAATCCAGTTGATTTAGTTGGATTATTATGTGATGTTTATTGTAATTTAAGTGGACAAGAAAAATTTATTATATCAGTTGCAAGAGAAGGTAGAAGTTATAAATTAAGTAATTTTCAAAGAGCTCATAAAATTTTAACATCAAAAGGAACAAAAAGTTCAGAAAAATTAAAAAAATTTGAAATTTTTTTTAATAAAGTTGAACAATTTAAACAAGAAGAAGAACAATTGGATCAAGATTTGGGAGATATTCCTGATGAATTTTTAGATCCTTTAATGGCAACTTTAATGGAAGATCCAGTTATTTTACCAAGTTCAAAAGCAATTGTTGATAGAAGTACAATTAGTAGTTATTTATTAAGTGATCAAAGAGATCCTTATAATAGAAGTCCATTAACAATTGAAGAAGTTATTCCAAATGTTGAATTAAAGAATAAAATTGAAGAATTTAAAAATAAAAAAAGACAAGAAGCAAGAGAAAAAAGAGATTTAAAATTAGATAATGATGGTGATGTAGAAATGAAGTAGGTTAGTTTTAATTATTCAATAATATTTACAATTTTTTGATTTGATTTTTCAAATGCAGCTGATACATATTTCCCTGATCCAATTTGATAATATTCATCAATTTTATCAGATAAATAATCAATAGATTGTTTCCAATAAACTGGATGTACTAATGTTTCAACAATTGAAGTTTCAATTTCTTTTAAAGATTCAACTTTAGATGCAGTCATATTTGATATAATATTATATTTTGGTGGCCAGTTTAAATTTTTTGGTATTAATTCTTTCATTCTTGATTGTGCACTTGACATTATTGGTGAATGAAATGCACCAGATACATTTAAAGGTTTTGATTTAACTCTACCTAAATTTTTTATAATATTTGAAATTGATTGTTTATCACCACTTAGCGTAATTTGATTTGATGCATTAACAATAGCTAAAGAAACTTTTGAATTTTCTTTAGATAATAATTCTGATAATTTTGGTTTTAAATTTTCATAATTATCTTTTAATAATAATATAGTTGTCATACCACATTCACCATTACTATTATTATATAAATCAGCTGCTTTTTGCATTGCTTTACCACGTTCAGTAACTAATTTCATTGCATCACCAAATTGTAAAACACCAGCAGCTGTCCATGCAGAATATTCACCTAATGAATGACCTAAAACATATTTAACTTGATTTAAATCTTTAGTAGTATTTAAAATTGAATATATTGAATATCCATATGCTAATAATAAAGGTTGAGAATTATGAGTTAAATCAACATTAATTGAAGTTTGTTCATTAATTAATGCATCACTAAAATTACATTGTAAAGAATCATCACATTCTTTAAAAATTGAATCTAATAATTTTTGATTTTTTAAATATATTGGTTTTAAAAATCCTGCTTTTTGAGTTCCTTGACCTGGAAATGCAATTGCTTTGAAATTATTGACTAATGTTGGTTTCATTGTTTGTCTGTTGTATTGTGTGTAGATTTTTTTAAGGTACCAGGCAAAAAAAAAAAAAAGTTCAGCCTCCGACAAAATTTAAGTGTAAAAAAAACTGTTACAAAGTTTATTTATAGAAACATTAAGTTTTTTTTTTTTTTCCCCCTCGTAAAATTTTAAAATTCCCAAAAAAGTTTTTTTTCCATCAACAACTTTTTTTTTTTTAATTATTACACGCGACATTATTCCATCCATCGCATAGAAGCAAAAACTAAAATGGGCTTTGGAGACTTGGATTTTTTGTGTAATAACGCAGTAATTCCATTATGTTCATTAGTCGGTCCTTATACAAAAACTGAATCTACAGCACTAACACATGTTGGTGTTATGCCACAATGTTATGCTAGAAGTATTGAACTGGCAAATACAATAATTTTTGAAGTTGGTTCAGCATTTATTCATATTGCATCAATTTTAGTATTATGTATAATGATTTTTAATGTTCGAGGTAAATATACAGCAATTGGTCGAACAGAAATTTTGGATTTTTTTTATTTATTTTTATTATTAACTGTATTATCATTAGTAATTGATAGTGGTGTAACACCACCTGGATCAGCAAGTTATCCATATTTTGTTAGTGTACAAGCAGGAGTTACAAGTGCAACATGTTGGAGTTTAATGATTAATGGATTTTTAGGATTTCAATTTTGGGAAGATGGTACACATAAAAGTATTTGGTCAATGAGATTTATTAGTATTGGTGCATTTGCTTTAACATTTATTATTTCATTATTTACATTTCAATCATGGGGTACATTAGCTCCAAATCAAACAACTGCATTATTTGTTGTTTTGTATATTTTAAATGCACTTGTGGTAGTTATTTATTTAATTTCTCAAATTGTTTTGGCAATTGTTGTTTTACATGATATTTGGGCAATTGGTGCCATTTTATTAGGTGCATTCTTTTTTATTGTTGGTCAAGTTTTATTATATGCATTCTCTAATAAAATTTGTATTAATGTTAAACATTATATTGATGGATTATTTTTTGCAACTTTATGTAATTTATTTGCAGTTATGATGATTTATAAATATTGGGATATGATTACTAAAGAAGATTTAGAATTTAGTGTATCTAATAAAGAAAATGCATGGGAAGTTAAAGAATTAATGGATGATGGTTATGGTGGTGGTGGTACTGGAATGGGTCCTTATGGTGATAATGGTAGTGCATATGCTGGTTCTACATATGGTTTACCAGGTCATGCATTTTAATAAATTAATACTAACTTTTCAAATAAAAAAAATAAATAGATTTTTAATAAATAATGATTACGTTTAATGTTGGTTTTTATAAAGTTTTGATTAATGAAATAACTTTTTTGTTAACTTGAGCTTTAGCCATTCGTTGTTCAATATCTCTTTTAATTTCATCTTTTGATAGCGTGGTACGACAATCTTCTCTAGGTTTATTAAATGGATAAGGACACTTTGTGTTTGTTAGTTAATTTAATTTTTTATATTTTGACATACTTCTGTTGATGAACATATAAAAATAGCTTCATCTTCATTTATTAAAATCTTTTTAAGTAATTTTGAACAATCTGGACATTTTTGGTTAGTCATGATGATAATGTTTTGATAAGAAAAAGGTTTAAAATTTTTTTGAAGAAAAAAAAAAATTTAAAAATATAAAAAACCGTTCCGATCTTATAACGATTTTTTTTTTTTTTTGCTTTGAAATTTTCCATCACCACACAAAAAAACATACAAAAGAACAAAAAATGCCCATTGCACCAGATTTTTTGATTAGATTACAAAATCAACCTCAATTAATTCGAAATATTTGCATTTTAGCTCATGTTGATCATGGTAAAACTTCATTAAGTGATAATTTATTAGCATCTAATGGGATTATTTCACAATCAATGCAAGGTAAAATTAGATACCTTGATTCAAGAGCTGATGAACAAGAAAGAGGTATTACAATGGAATCAAGTGCAATTTCATTATATTTTAAAATTTTAAAAAAATTAAAGGATCAAGAACAACCACAAGTTAATGAATATTTAATTAATTTAATTGATTCACCGGGTCATATTGATTTTAGTTCAGAAGTTAGTACAGCATCAAGATTATGTGATGGTGCAGTTGTTGTTGTTGATGCTGTTGAAGGAGTTTGTAGTCAAACAGTTACAGTATTAAGACAAGCATGGAATGAAAAAATGAAACCTATTTTAGTGATTAATAAAATTGATAGATTAATTGTTGAATTACAACAAACACCTTTAGAAGCATATCATCATTTACAAAGATTAATTGAACAAGTTAATGCAGTTGTTGGTACATTTTTTCAAGGTCAAAGAATGGAAGATGATTATAATTGGAGAGAAAGATTAGGTAATAATGATAATACTACTAATAATGAAGAATATATTGAAGCAAGTGATGAAGATTTATATTTTACACCAGAGAAAAATAATGTTGTATTTGGTAGTGCAATTGATGGTTGGGGTTTTAATATTAGTCAATTTGCTGCAATTTATGCAAGAAAATGGGATATTGAAAGATCAAAATTAGAAAAAATTTTATGGGGGGAATATTATATGGATCCAAAGACAAAAAAAGTTTTTAATGGTAGTTCAAAGTTAAAAAATAAAAATTTAAAACCAATGTTTGTATCATTAGTTTTAGATAATATTTGGGCTGTTTATAAAAATACAATTTTAGAAAAAAATTTAGAAATGACTGAAAAAATTATAAAATCTTTAGGAATTAAAATTTTACCAAAAGATTTAAATAATAAAGATGGGAAAAATTTAATGCATAATATTTTTAGTCAATGGATTCCTTTAAGTAGAAGTATTTTATTATCAGTTGTTGATGTTTTACCAAGTCCAATAACTGCACAACATGATAGAATTCCAATGATTTTAGAAGCTACTCCAAGTTATCAATCAATTGATTCAAAAATTAATAATTCAATGATTAATTGTGATAAAGATGGTCCAGTAACTGCATATGTTTCAAAAGTTGTTGCATTTAAAGATAAAGATATTCCAAAAGAACGTAAAAAAAATATTGATAAAATTCAAGAAATTAGAGAAAAAAGTCAAAAAGCAAGAGATTTATTAAAAAATGAACAACAAGAAAATACTATTGAAGATGATTTTGAATCATTGAAACTAAAACAAGAGATAATTGAAGATGATGAAAAATTAATTGGTTTTGCAAGAGTTTATTCTGGTTCTTTAAAAGTTGGACAATCTTATACAATTTTAAATCCAAAATATAATCCTGGTAATCCAAATTCAAAATATTATGAAAAAGTTGAAATTACTG
The DNA here is from genome assembly GCA_030564325.1 of Blastobotrys capitulatus. Taxonomy (NCBI): domain Eukaryota; kingdom Fungi; phylum Ascomycota; class Dipodascomycetes; order Dipodascales; family Trichomonascaceae; genus Blastobotrys; species Blastobotrys capitulatus. The sequence continues at coordinate 26,896 of JAJLUL010000183.1, read as the reverse complement.
GTTTATTTTTATTAATGGGTAGAGATATGATTCCAATTGATATTGCACCTGCTGGTAGTATTGTTGGTATTGGAGGTTTAGATGGTAAAATTTTAAAATCTGCAACTTTAGTTGATAATGATATTATTGGACCTAATTTAGCAGCAACTAATAATGCATCATTACCAATTTTAAGAGTTGCAATTGAACCAGTTGATCCAACTAAAATTCCTCAAGTTGAAAAGGGATTAGAATTATTAAATATTAGCGATCCTTGTGTTCAAGTTAGTGTATTAGAAACTGGTGAAATGATTTTAGCAACTGCTGGTGAATTACATTTGGAAAGATGTATTAAAGATTTAAAAGAAAGATATGCAAAAGTTGATATTCATTGTTCTCAACCAATTGTTCCTTATAGAGAAACAATTGTTGATGATGGTAATGAATGGATTCCAAAAAAAGAAGATGAAGATGATGATGATGATGAATTACCAGAAGAAAGAGGAATTGTTAATATTCAATCTGGTAATTTAAAATTAAAATTTAAAATTTTCCCATTATCAAAAAAAGTTACTGAATTAATTGTTAATAATGTTGATAAAATTAGAGGATTAGCAATTCAAAAAGATGAAGTTTTAGATGATGAAGTTTTAACTAATGGTATTATTGAAAGAAATGAAGAAAAATTAATGAAATTACAAACAGAATTAGATTCATTATTAAAAGATTATAAAAGTTCACAAATTGTTAATTTTGGTCCCAAAAAAATTGGACCAAATATATTATTTGATTCAATTAATAAAATTTCAAAAAGAGTTTTTATTAATAATAAGAACAATAATAAAACTTCATATGAAGAAAATATTTTATTAGGTTTTCAAATGGCAGTTCAAAAAGGTTATTTAATGAATGAACCTTTACAAGGAGTTGGATGTTCATTAGAATTAATTGAAGAAATTAATAATGAAGAAACTTCAAGTAGTGGTAAATTATATACTCAAGTTCGAGATGCTATTAATAAAGGTATTAAACATTGGTCACCAAGAATTATGTTAGCACAATATTTATGTGATATTCAAGCACCAACTGAAGCATTAGGTAAAGTTTATGGTGTTATTACAAAGAGAAGAGGTAAAATTTTAAATGAAGAAATGAGAGAAGGTTCTGATTTTTATACAGTTACTGCAAGTATCCCAGTTGCTGAAGCATTTGGTTTTAGTGCAGAAATTAGAAAAAGAACAAGTGGTAGTGCAAATCCTCAATTAGTATTTTCAGGATTTGAAATTTTAGATCAAGATCCTTGGTGGGTTCCAACAACTGAAGAAGAATTAGAAGAATTAGGTGAATTTGCTGATAAAGAAAATTTGGCATTAAATTATGTTACTCAAATTAGAAGAAGAAAAGGTATGCATATTGATGAAAAATTGGTTCAAAGTGGTGAAAAACAACGAACTATGAAAAAATAGGTTAAATATAATTTATATATATATTATTTATTTTTTTTCAAAATTAAATTGATTTAATTTTTGTATTTTTAGTTATCTGTAGATTGTTTTATTTTGTGATTTCAATGGTAGGTACAAGTTGTATACTTGTACATCGTTTTTAGTAGTTCTTAATTGGTTAAAAAGGTTATCTGACCTGTTGATTGTACACTATGTACAATAATTGTATATATCTGATACAGGTGTAGATAATTTTACTGTGTCAATAATTGTATATATATAGATGTAGATAATTGTACTGTGTCCATATTTTTGGTTTATCCAATATTTCATATACTCTATATAGTAGGATAATAATCAGTTATAGCTAGCTTATATTATATATAAAATTTAAAAATTATATGGTTAAAATGCGCATGCTTTCAACCATAGGGTTTCTAAACTGGGGATATACATTAAAACTTTTTGAATTATAATATATATATATCCAGAGCATGCTGCTGCAGCTGACGAATGGTATATACTTTCCTCTTAATATACTGTATATACATGGACACAATCGAATGCATGTATACAGCTACTAATGTATATTAGTTTGTATCTACTTTATAGCTACTATAACCGTATATTTCTTTGCATTTCGAAATCAATTAATGGGACATAGGATTACCAAATGGTAATTGGTCTTCAATTGTTAACTAATTAACTTGCATAAGTTTGCTGTATATACTCGTTTTATAATTAATAAAATCCTTAGCCTCAATGGTACCTGATACACATTGTATATATTTGGTATACTATAACAATTAAATAGAAGCATGGACAAGTTAGAATTCAATTGTTTTATGCAAACGAAAAAATTATATAATGATCGTGACTCTTAGTATAATATGTGATGAAAGAATAAGTAACATATAATACTGTACTCATTATATGCAGTACGCATAGTTAAGCTTTGGTACACCTAATTAATGGTTATAGCTATTTATAGTAGTTTAGAACAGTTGATTTATAGTATACGTATACATTGTAGTATCTACAGTTGATGGTCTAGCTAGAATATTCAGGTTATACTATTTTTAAATATTATTGCTTCGATATATTGATGCTCATGGCTACCAGTACTTATAATATGTTGTATAAAAAACCATTTTGAGCAATTTAAAACAAAGCTAGCTAGCTCATGTTATGGTAGTCAAGTTATATAGATATCTATATATCGCCACAATTGATTAACTATCGAAGTGATTAATTAATACTTGACTGCTATAGTAACTAAATTGTAAACTATATGCTGTATCGATCTATCTACTAATTAATGTTTCAACACAGGTAACCAATCAAAACAAACAAACAAACAAGTAAGCCTAGTATAGATACACGTACTGTATATGAATACTACTAGAGATATTATATAAATATATGACATTGCTTCTATAGAGATCAAATCTATACTTACTTTTGTAAAATTTCCATAGCACTTAAACTGATCCAATTTAATCTACCTCAAATACAAATAATTACTAAGAAGTTGTTATTCATGTGTTACCTTTTTGTATATATACAAGTTAAATTTAGCGTGACTATTTTATTTTGAGATCGGTTTAATAATTAACCTCATCGAGTTCTCGAGCTAATAATTATACTATAGGTACTGAGTGATCAAGAGATCTATAGATTCGGATCAAATTATAATCAGTCTAAATTGTATATCGATAATCAAACCATAAATTGTGATTAAGCTGAGCTCAGAATATTATAACTGCTGTATACATTATAAATAATAAGATAATATATTACAAGCTAAATTATGCTGCACATTTTCTATATAAGCTTCTAGATCTTTAAATATCGCTATAATATAATTTTAATATATTCTATTTCAAAGCTTTTTTGACCGTTCATCAATAATAATTATATTATTTTTTAAACTTAGATTTAAGCATAAATCAAAATAGTCAAAAATTTTTTTAAAGTTATTTCTCTCATGTATACCTCAGGTATATCAGCAATGATTATCATTAGCTTCATCTTTTATAATACCTTATAATAGTACACCTGCTGGTATAAAATTTTAGATTTATATACGAGCTCGCACTGTCTGTTGTTGCTCAGCATCATAGACTGGTAGTACACTGTAGGTGTAATAGTTTAGAAAATATTTTTTACTGCATCTTTAAGTCGTTTTAAAAGCGGATCGATAATCGATCGTAACCGATCGACTGTGTGTCTCCCCCTTTTTTTTTTTTCCTTTAAGATCACCTTAAAAATACATTTTAAGTGCTCATGATCAATTTAAACTTCTCTAAAGCTTAGAAAATAGTCTTAGTAACATGATAAATAAACAATCACAGTCTATAGTATACAATAATACAATACTAATTGGTAAGAATTCGACATGTGAACTCTGTATTAAAATTAATGAAAACAACAACATTTAATGAATTTAAGCTTAAATATACTCCTTACAAACTTACAAGCACTGGCCAATCAACATAGTTTTGTCTTTTTTTTTTTTTTTTTCAGTTATTGTCTTATACATTTATTCCAGTTTGTTTTACACTTTAAAGACTTTGCCTGCAGTTTAAATCTCAGGCCTGTAATTAACTCTTTAAGTATTACACTGTGTAACGATCTAAAGCTTGTAAATAAAAAAAACCAAACACCAGCAAAACAGTGCGGCTGGAAAAAAAATTAAGAAGGGGAGAAATCAATGAAGCGCAGATCTGTGATCCGATTTTGCAAATCTCAGATCTGACTGAAATCGGATCATCAAAAAGAAAAAACTTTTTCCTTTAAGCTTGTTTAGAAGAAGGAGTCGTGTTACCACTGCAGCGCACCACCAAAATTTTTTATAAAAAAAAAAAAAAAAAAAAAAAAAGGGGTGGCTGAACCATAAAATAAATTTTTTTATATTGGAATCTTAAACAATGAAGTTTTTTTTGTTTCTACACTGCTAATTTACAGTGTGTGATACAATTACTTTTTAAACCTATAATGAGAAAATCGTGATACCAGCCT
>JAJLUL010000183.1:0-22351 GCA_030564325.1 Blastobotrys capitulatus | reverse complement strand
ATACTAGAATAATAAGAAGAAGTGTATCAGTACCAACATCATTATGTTCTGAATCTAACAAACAAGAATTAAACAATAGATCTGAATCATCTACATCTTCTTCTTCATCACCATCAAAACCATCACGACATTCAAGAAGTACAAGCACAAGTACTAAACGAAAATTTACTTTTAAAGTTCCATTTTTTAAATTTATAAAAAATCATCATAATAATAATAATAACAACAACAACAACTGTACAATAGAAACATATTCAAGTGATGATGAAGAATTATATTTTAGCGCTAATGAAAAAGAATTATCATTTAATAATAGTATTAATAATAACATCACAAATATTAAAGAAGAAGAAACAGATCAATGTATAATAGAACCAATTCAAAATCAACGATGTCATCGAGCTTTACAAATACCCGAAATTTTAACAATAATTTTTAAATTTTTAGATGATGAAAATCCAGTTCCTCATGAACAAGCACCTAAAAGAAGAAGTCCAATGTCATTAAGACATGCATTATTATTATATGGTGATACCCCAAATGCTCGTCAAGCATGGAAACAAGCACAAAAATTAAAACAATCACAATCAAATCAATCAATAAATACATCAATTTCAAATATTAATGTTGGATTATATAATGTTTTATTTGTTAATACACAATGGTATGAAATTGCAAGTAATGTATTATTTACAAAATTACATTTTAAAAATTCATTAAATTGGTCAAAATTTGTTGAAAATGGTTTAATTCGAAATAATGTTAAAAGTCAATTATTAGTATTACATAAAATTTCAAATGTTTCACAATATGATATTGAATATTTAGGTTATCAAATTGGTGGTAATTTAAAATGGTTAGAATTTTATACATGTAATAATATTAAACCAACAAAACAATTATTACAAGGTGGTAGATTAACAAAAATTGTAATGCCAGGTTGTAATAAAATTGATGATAAATCTGTTAGATTAATTAGTGAATATGTACCACAATTGGAAATTTTAGATTTAAGAGCTTGTGATAATGTTAGTGATAAAGGATTAAGATCAATTGCAAAATATTGTAAAAGATTAAAAATGTTAAATGTTGGTAGAACAAATAATGGTGAATTAATTACTCATAAAAGTATTAAACATATTATTAGAAGATGTAATATTAATACTTTAGGAGTTGCTGGTTGTTCAATTGATGATCGAACTATTTGGGAATTAGCATTAAGAAGAGGTAGAAAATTAGAAAGATTATCATTAAATAATTGTAATTTATTAACAAATAATAGTATACCAGAAGTTTTGGGTTATATATTTGATATATCAGTTTTGGAATTAAGAGGTTGTACTCAAATTACTAATATGACACCAATTGTTCGATTTAAAAAAAGAAGACAAAAAATGAATAAACCTCCATTAATTGAAGGTTGTGAAATTTTTGAAACTAGAATGAAAGAAGCTGAATGGTATTTAGAAATGGAATGGACAAGGCAATTGTTTAGAGATTGTTATGAATATATTTATGGAGATGATGATGATATAGTTTATGAAAAAGGAATGTTATTATAGTTTATATTATATATAACTTGTATATTAGAAATTAGACAATACTACTAACCCCCTTCCATTAAAACTAATAAATAATAAATAGTAAAATCTAATTTACTGGTGGTGGAATCACCTTTGAATTAAATTTTGATGCTTTTGTATGTACTAGTGTTTTATACCACCACGGATCATTTGAATAATTAAATTTAACCACAATTATTACAAATAATAAAAAAGCTAATCCCAAAATTATTAAATTTATAATATTAGAATTTTCAATAAAAACATCTTTATTATCATCATTATTTGAATAATAATTTGATAATAATTTTTTTTGTTCTAATAAAATTGAATTCATTCTTTGTAATGTATTATGATGTTCACCCTCATTTTTTGTATAATGTTTTGACATTTCTTTAGCTTCTTTAACAATATTATCTTTCTCTTGTTCTAATTGTTGTAATTTTTTCTTTAATTCAAGAATAGTTTGTTGTTGTTCTTTTGAATCTTTATAAACAATTGTTGGAGGTTTTGGTTTTAAATCTTGTAATTTATCTTTTGTAGTTATTAAATCATCTTCAATTTGTTGTATATGAGTATCCTTTTGTTTTTCAAGAATTTTAAAATCACGTATTTTTGAATTAGCTTGTTTTAATTCTTGTTGAAGTTTTATTTTTTCTTTTGATAAATCATCCATTTGCTGTTCATATTGTTTAATCATTTCTTCTTGATCATTTATTAATTTAATATCTTTTATTGATCTTTTTTCTTTTAATGATTTGAGTGGTTTCTCTTCTTCGCTAGTATCTTCTAATATTACTTCTTCTATTGGAAATTTAAAATCAAAAGTTTTTTTTTTTTTCTTATTAACTGATCTTAATGGTGTGCTTGTATTAAATGGTTCAATACGCGTATCTAATTCTTTTAATTCTTCTGCTATATCAAAACTCTTTTCAAGTATATTGTTGTTGTTATTATTATTATGATCATTTTCTTTATCATCGTTAGTATCTATCAGCATTTCTTCGTTATTATTATTATTATCGTTAGTAGCAATATTATAATCTTCTTTATTATTATTATTATCTGTAGGAATTTCTTCAATAATCCTACTATCAAAATCTCTCCCTGTAACTAAATTAAAAAACATTTCAAATTCATCCCTTTTTAAAGTCCCAACTTCTCCACTAACTTGGTTAGCATGTTCCATAAATTGTTTCCTACAATCTTCTGACATAATAAAATTTGAATCGATCTTAACTATATCGGCAACTGTATCAATCACTTGTAAACATTGATCCAAATCGATGGAATTATGCTTTGAATTTTTATTGTCGTGTCGTCGTTTAGCAACCAATTCTGACCATGCTTGATTGACTGCAGCAGTCATCGTACCAGCAGGTATATCAACAACCATTATTTTCGTCTTGAAAGAACTAAGATATTATTGTTATAATGGGTTATTGTTGGTTGAATAATTCTGTTGGTTAGAATAGGGGTATTTTAGTTGTTTACAATTAATATGTAATGTTTTGGTTTGATTTTTTTTTTTTTTTGGTCTAAGTAAAAAAATGTTTGGGGCTTTAAGAAAATAAAAAAATACTGTTAGCTAGAGGAGTTGAAGAATTAAGACTATAAAGAAAATTTCTAAGACATTTTTAAATATGAAAAAAATAAATAAAAATAAAAAAATCATGTCGGAGGAATCGGAGCTGATCTTTTTTATATCGGGAGGTTTCATTATGTAAGCGGTGTAGTTTTTTTGTTGTGGGTTTTTCTAGTGAACGCGTTTTTATTCTTCTCAACGGTTTTTTTTGTCTGTTTATTTTTTACACAACCATTGTACAAAGTGTACATTACCCCTTGAAAAAATATTATCAATAGTTTTTTAAAGTACATTGATTGATAGGATTATTATATCCTTGATCTAGAATTATGCTGAATAAGTAGAAAATCAAAGCTATAGATTAAATAGAGAAAACATATAATATCAACTAGTCATCTGAATTCTTTTAGCTATTTTCAAGAATAATTTGGCTAGTTTCCGATGGGTTTGGGCTTTCTATGGAAACAGATGAAAATAAACAAAATCCCTTCATAAGTGGTGTTAGTTTGTATTATTGTATAAGATATAAACACGTAAACATATAAACATCTTAGTAACAAGATATCAGATGCGGTATATATCGATCGCGAATTAATTTTTGCGATTCGAGGAGGTTCGTTTGGAATTCGATATTCTTAGATATCTAATATTCTTGTAAGTTTCGACCCTTGAAATACGCTTACGATATTATCACGGATTATTATTATATATATAATAATATTGTAAGAGGGCATAGTTTAAATTATATATATTAATTTAAAACATATTCTTGATAGGTCATTTTTAAATACATCTAGTTCGCTTGAATTGATGATATATCTAAGTTCTAAGACGTAGCAAAAAAAAAAAATAATGGATCCAAAATTAATGGTTTGGCCCTCGTATAGCTATAGATATATATATAGTGTACATGGATATATAACATTAACCAATTATAATGTATACCCCACTCAGGTTACTGTAAAATAAGTTATAGATAGCCTAGATATAATTAACCGAAATCTAGAAACTTAATTTTATTTGAAATTTCACTACCAGGTAGTGCTCTTATATGAGGTATAAACAAAATATTATAGCTCTAACTACCAGACAAATTCTATATTATATTATTCCATTTGATTGATAGGAGACCTTTTTATATATAAATCAACAAAACATAAATTGTCTACCAGGTAAATTATCTTTAACTTCTATAAATCAAACTCTAATCATGATAACAATCTATCATGTCAACTCTGCAGCCAATTTCTAACGTTTTTTGAACGTGCAACATATGTGCGTCTTAAGAAAAAAAACGAAATTTTTTTTATAACCGGTTGAAAGCGATGATTATATATTGCCTTATTATAGCTTAAATCGGCCAATCGTTCACCCCCACAATGCTTGTTTATGCACATGGAAAAAAAAAATATCTTAAGGCGGGCTACCATGGCATTCTATATAAGGTGATGGGATGACCCTTAAAAAGAGATATAAATAAAAAAAAAAAAAAATTCAGGAGTTCGAATCGAAAACCTCATTCAACACATAATTTTTTATTTTCTTTCAACTAATCATCCTCATTTCAATTTCGAATAAAATAATAAGAGAATAAATAAAATAATAAGATAACAAAATAAACTATGAGTACGGAATTTCAATTCCCTCCAAATCGTCCAACTAATTATAATACCATTAATAACACAACTAGACAACAACGAATTTTATCAAACAAATATTCATGTGATGTTATTAACAAAAAACAACCATTTTTAAATAAACAAATTCGTAAAGTTAGATCAAGAAGTTCGAAATTAGATTTATTAAATCATGAAGAATTAACATCATTTCCAAGATTAAGTCAAGGTAGTATTCAATCAGGTGAAAGTATTAGAATTGTTGATGATTACATCAAACCAATTGATAGTTTAGAAAAACAAGCTATTAATTTAGCATCTCAAAATGTTATAAAAAGAACATGTGGGAATTGTTCAAAAAATTTAATTATTGATAATCCAGCTGCGTCACAATATTCAGATTTTTTATGTAATTTTTGTGCTCATAATACTCCAATTTTTGCTTCAACGGTTATTAGAATGACAAATCAAAAAAATCCAAATGATGAACCATATTTTGTTTTAATACATAAACAATGGTATAGTTCTTTAAGGCATAAATTACGTTGGCGATGGAGAATTAAAGGATTAATTTGATTATACTCAAACTCAAAAAAAAAAGTATTATTTATTCTCTTATTTATTTATTTTCTAATTTCTTATATAATTAATATTCTAATTTAATGATAATTTTTGTAAAGATTCTAATAAAACTTCTGGTTGACTTTTTTCCCATGATACAACTTTACCCATAAATTTACCTTTACCACCACCTTTAACACTTGGTACAATTTCTTTAATTTTTTCAACACAATCATCTAATTTATCACCAGCAACAACAATAGCACCTTGTTCTTTATATTTACCAGTAAATAAAACATAACTACCTTCACCAGGTTTTAATTTACCTAATTCTTTTTCAACAGATCTCAAATAATCACTACCAACATCTGGTTTATATAATACACCAAATTTATTATTAATTAAATCTGATTTTAATTTTTCTGCTTCTAATTTTGCAACTTGTTGTGACCAATATCTTTCACGTTGATTTAATTCTTTAATTTTTTGATTTAATTCTTTTGATTTTTCATAAACACCATCCCATTGAGATGAAATTTCCCCACCAACTTTTCTTAATAATTCATTAGCTTCAGTAGCAAATTTAGTAACTCTATCACCAGCCATAAACCAGAGTCTTGAATTTGTACCTCTAATTGGTGTACTATGTAATAATGCTAATGAACCAATTTCTACTGTTGATTTTAAATGTGTACCACAACATGGGTTACTATCTAATTCACCAATATTAACAACTCTAATAACCCCTTTATCAGTATCATAATCTTCTGGTGCTTTATGATCAGCATCATTATTATGTTCTACAGTAATATCAATTGCTTTTCTAATTGTATCAATAACTTCTTGTTGAACTTCAGAAATTTCATCATCAGTTAATTTTCTTGGTAATTCAATATAATTAAATTTAGTACCCATATTCCATGATAAAGTTTCAATATTTCTTTTATCTAAAATAGCTGATAATAAATGTTGGCCAGTATGTTGTTGCATATGATCAAATCTTCTATTCCAATCTAAAATAACTTCAACTTCAGTATTTTTTTCTAATGGTTCATCAATTAAATGAACTGCTGTTAATCCATCTCTTTGAACATTTGAAACATTAATTTGTTTAGAATCAACTTTTAAATAACCTGTATCATATGGTTGACCACCTCCTTCTGGAAATAAAATTGTATCTTGTAATTCTAATTCATAACCTGTTTTACCTTTTTCACAAGCAACAACTTTTGTTTTTAATGATTTTAGGTATGGGTTATTTTGGCAAGCTAATGCACCAACAATTGATGAAATACCAGATCTTGTTGCATTTGATAAAACTGCAGCACTCATGGTTTTTTCTTATTTTTTGATGATTTGTAATATAATTAATTAAATTTCTAATTGGGGGTTTTGAATTTTTTAAAAACTCAAGATCGAAAATTGAAAATTTCAAAGATTATAGAAAAGTGGAGATTTTAGATCGGAATCGGAGGTCTAGTTTTTACATAAGATTTTGATAAAGCTTACGTAAAGTTAAAAAACCATTCATTATGATGTTATTTTTTTTCACCTGCAGTGCTTTAACCGTTAAATACCGTATCACACAACTAGACCACTGTAAAGCTCGGATAGACCTTAAAAAAAAAAAAAAAAAAATTAAAACAAAGATTCTGTAAAAGCAAAATAAATACCCATTGACTCAATTATTATTTTTCTCTCTTTTTTCTTAACATAAACATTTGTAATAAAAAAAATAATATGAATCTACCAAAAGTATTAACAATTGCTGGATCTGATAGTAGTGGTGGAGCAGGAATTGAAGCAGATTTAAAAACTTTTACTGCTAATGGATGTTATGGTATGACATGTATTACAGGATTAACTGCTCAAAATACAAAAGGAGTTAAAAAGATTTTTCCAATTGATTCATCAATGGTTGAAGCCTGTTTAGATGCAGTTTTTGAAGATATGGGAGTTGATGCAGTTAAAACTGGAATGTTAACATCTGCTAGTATTATTAAAGTTGTATCAAATAAATTATCACAATTAAAACCAAATTGGATTGTTGTTGATCCAGTTTTAATTGCAACTTCTGGTAGTAAATTAGTTGAAGCTAATGATAAAGATGATGCAACTAAATGTTATATTGAAAATTTATTACCAATTGCTGATTTATTAACACCAAATTTTGATGAAGCAAAAGATATTATTAATTATAAAGATTCTAATAAAAAAATTGATATTAAAAATGTTGATGATTTAATTGATATGGCAAAATATGTTTATGAATTAGGTTCAAAAGCTGTTTTATTAAAAGGTGGTCATTGTTTTTTCAATAAAGATTTAAAAATTGAATCAAATGTTCATGAAATTGCAGTTGATGTTTTATATGATGGTAAAAATGTTAATATTTATCAACATCCTGTTTTAACTACTACAAATACTCATGGTACTGGTTGTACATTATCATCAGCAATTGCATCAAATTTAGCTAAAAAATATGATTTAAAAAAATCAGTTGAATTAGCAATTGAATATGTTCATGGTGGTATTAAATCTGCACCAGGATTTGGATCTGGTTATGGACCATTAAATCATTTACATTCTTTAGATATTAGACCTTTTGCTCAAGGTAGATTTCTTGAATGGTTATTAAAACATCCAAAAATCGTACCACTTTGGGAAAAATATACAAGACATCCTTTCACATTTCAAATCGCAAGAAATGAAGTTGATGTTGAAAGATTTCAAAAATTTTTAACTCAAGATTATCATTATTTAAGACATTATTCAAGAGCTCATTCATTAGCAGGTTTTAAAGCATATGAATTAGATACTATTAATTCATCAGCTAAAATTGTTCAGCATATTAAACATGAATTAAATTTACATTTAGATTATTGTAAAGAATTTGGATTAGATTTAGAAACTATTGAAAATACTCCAGAATCTCAATGTTGTATTGCATATTCAAGATATATCTTAGATATTGGTAATCAACAAGATTGGTTTGCTTTACAAGTTGCATTGTCACCATGTTTATTTGGTTATTTAGAAGCTGCAGAAAATTTGTCAAAAGATCCAAAATCAATTCCATCACCAAAAAATCCTTATTATAAATGGGTTGAAAATTATATTGCTGATGATTATAGAGAAGCTGCTCAAACTGGTAGAGAATTAATTGAATCTAATATTTTAAAAGTTTCAACTTCAAGATTAGAAGAATTAGTTGATATTTTTTATATGGCAACAAAGATGGAAGTTGAATTTTGGAATGATTGTTTGTAGAATTTATAGAAAAATTTTGTTTTTTTTTTATTTAGATGATTTATTTAGATTGTTTATATTATTATGTTAGTTTTGGTATGATAATTGTAGGTATTGATAGTTGACTCATTTTTCGTAAAATATTATTTCATGATTTGCAGTATCAAAGTTGCTATTATGTATATTATTGGGTATGAAAATAGCTGCAAAAGCTATAGGATATGGTTCTGTTAGTTATTACTACTGGACTCTTAGGCCTATAGATTTAATAAGCAAGTAACTACTGTACTTCTATCAAAAATAGTGAGTGGCACAAGTGGTTGGGTACCAGTATTAGAACAGTTCACACGTATACCAAAAGCTACAAACGGCTATAGCTTATAAATAATAACAACAATTTTACTTGTACAATATTGTACACTGTACCACCACCAGCCAGTTTAATAATAGTAGTAGTATCAATATCTATTCATACAAGCTTGTGGCCACCAGTTGCAGCTGTAAAGCTGCATAGCTGGCAGTGTAGACATTGCATAAAATTAGTAATTATAATGTATACTGTAATTTTTTAGCTTCTATATTATGATAATCATTGACAATAAAATATTTAACAATGAGATTTAAATTTAAGCTACCAAAGCTATAGTATCTGTCTGATCCATCAATATATATCTGATACAGTGTCTAGTTGAGCTATAGAGTTAAAGAACTGGTACCTGATTAAAATTATAAATGGGATAGGCGTTCTTAAATGTAAATTGATTACATTTATTTATAACCACCTAAGGCTTTTAAACCTCTATTCAAGCCAGAGTATGTTGTAATAAATTATTAAACCAATGCCAGCTGGCAATATTTGATCAACATATACATGTAGTTGCAAAAGATCTTCGTATCTGATTTAAATTGAAAATTTAAATTGAACAACAATTTGAGAAAAATTACAATTGCCACTACTTATTTTAGTGGTAAGCAATAATTAAGTACTTGTATCTCACTGGTATATTTATAATTAATTTAAAGCATGTAGTATACCTTCAACTAGTGACAGTAGTGTCTTTTAATAGTAATTTAAACATCATAAATTGGTATTAAATAAATTTTTATACTTAAAATAAATTGAACTTAGGTCGACCTGTATTTAAATTAAATAAATATTTTGCCTATTTCCTCAGGAAATATGCGTTACCATATGGTATTTGGTGCCATTACCTATGCATGGCATCTTCGTAAATATTTCCAAAATTCTGGGTCCTCAGTTAAATATTTGGTATTGAAAGTTAGAAAAAAAAAAAAAACATTGCACAAACAAACTAATAGGAATTCGAAATACACTTGTATTTCTATTCTACTTTTTTAAAATTTAAAGTACTCGTGTTGTTCCAGGTCTTTTTTTTTAGACATTAAATTTTTTAAACTCGATCTGGAACATAAAAACTCAGTCAATTTTTTTTTAACAAAAATTTTTGGCTGGATCAATTTTAAGTCACACCTGTATACACATACATGCATACATGAATCGATCGAATCTTGATACCCTTTTTATCTTTAAAAACAAAAAACCTTAGAAAACAAAACCATTAAAAAAAAACTTTTATTGCAGCTAAAAGAAGGAAATAAAAAAAAAACTTAAACCATCTAAAATCGAATCTTTAAAAGAGACAAGAAAATTCACCCAATTTAAAAAGCTTAAACATTTTAATATCGATTAAAGTTTTTTTTTTTCATTTTTTTTATGGAGAGATTTTGGAGTTCGTTCGACCTTTAAAGTTATTTTTTGTTGTTATACATTTCTTTACAGTGAATTGTAAATTTTGCATGATCGATCCCTGAACCAATGACCTCTAAAAAAAAAAAAACCTACCTGGCTGTCCCCAATTTTTTTTCTCAAATCCTAATCCAAAACCTCAAATAATGACATAATTTGGCATGTATTATCATTCAAGATAAATTTAAAACTAGCCATTTTCCTTTATTCTTCTCCAATCATGAATCAACTTACTTTGTATTATAGATCACACACACAAGAAAAAAAAAAAGAGTTCGCTTATCATATCCATTTTATTTAATACTATTCCCACTTATGTTATTTTCTCCACTTGATGATTTGGCTGGATGTATCAGAATAAAAATTCACAAGCCATTACAAATATAATGTATTGAATTTTTTTTTTTTTCTTTTTAGTCACTTAAGATGTATCAAATAATAGAAACCATTCAAAATTGCATTATTATAAAATTGAATGCATGAACATGTTTATAAATAATACTAATGCATAATTTTTCTTTCTCAAATGCATAAAAGAAAAAAAAAAAATTAACTTTCGATCAATTTATTGACTTCCTTTCCCCTCCAGGCCTGAGTTATTGGGTGTCAGTGCAGACTGTGCAGTAACAACAAATTGAAGGTAACAATTTTTCACACACAAAAATAATAAAACATTTTTAAAGTTGCGCACATATTAAAAAAAGAAGTAAAAAAAAAAAAAAAAAAAAAAAAAAAAAAAAAAAAAAAAAAAAAAAAAAAAAAAAAAAAAAAAAAGTGAAGAGGTAAAAAATTTAAATCTATAGAAAAACTTTCAGTGTCTATTTAACTAATTTGAACTTTTTCTATTATTAAAGATTTCTTTTCTCCCAATCGATCGATAATTTCTATTCGGTTAAAACGTTAAAACACAAAAAAAAAAAAATAATACGACAACACAAAAAATTTCTCACAATTTTTACAATTTTTTTTTTTACTTTTCTAGACGCTATTAAAATTTAATACACCCACTTTTTTTTTTTTTCTCACCATTTTTTTTTTTTTGGAAAAAATTCAACAAGACATCATCAACCTTTTTTTTTTTGTAACATAATATATCGAAAACTTTAAAAAAAACGACAAGAAAGAGAATAAGATAAAGAATCATAGAAATACCAACATTTGCAACAATATTCTAACGTATTAATTATTCTTATTTTTTTATTATATTAAATTATTATAAACCTCTTTTTTTTTATTATTAATAACGACCTTTTTTTTTTTATTTATTTATTTAATATTTTTATTTTAATTTTTTTAATTCATTAATGATTTACTAATGAAAATGCCGCCTAATTATGATCCACGGCGGACAGAAGAACGCAACAAAGATAGAGACAGAAGAGAACGAGAAGCAGCTGAATATAAAAGACGAAGGAATATAGGAAACGACGTATGTATAAAATAATTAATACCCTTAGAAAAACAAAAAAAGAAAACTAACAACAAAAATTTTAGAGAGATAAAAGTCCACCACCACCACCATCACATCGACGCGATTATTATCCATCATATTCATCAAGACATCCATCACGACATAGTAGTTATGATAATTCTTACAACCCGAGATATCAAGATAGACCACCATTATCTCATCATGGTAGTAGTTCGAATAGTATCCCACAAGATCGACAATCAATAGCTTCATCAGCATCATCATCAAGAAGAAGTAGTAATGCATTACAACCAGTAACACCAACATCACCAAAATATTCTTCTACATCATCATCAAAATGGAGTAGCCATCATCATCATAATAATCATCATAATCATCATAATAATAATAATAATAATCATGTACCTCGACCTCCATATAAAGATGAAGATAAACGATGGGATAATAATTCTTCAAATACTAGTAATAATGAACGAAGTGATCGCCGTAAATTTCCAACACCTTATGGAGTACCACAACCAAGACAAGACCGCCGACCTAGTAATATTATACCAAATTCAACAAGTTCTAATACAACAAGTAATACACAAGTTCCACCACCATTATCAACAACATCAATAGCACCAACATCATCATCATCAACATCAAATACTCCAACAACAGCAACCAGACCAAGAAGTAGAGAACGAGATTGGGATAATAGTTGGAGGAGTGTTAGTGGTGGATCTAGTAGTAATAGAGAAGGCTGGGATCATTGGGATAGTCGACGTGAAAGAGAGAGAGAACGAGAACATCGAGAAAGAGAACATATGATACGAGAAAGACCAATGCCACGACCAAGAAGTAGAGAAAGAACAAGTAATAGAAGTAGAGAACGTGATATAATACGAGATCGAGATTCAAGACCACCACCTCAACAATATGAAAGTTATAGAGAACGAGATCAATCAAGTCGACATTATATACGAAATGATAGATATTCAAGAAATTCAGTATCACCTTCAACAAGTTCTTCAAGACCTAATAGTGTTGGTAATAGTAGTACTAATAATAGTAGGAGACGATCACATTCTATTGAACGACAATTGGACAATAATAATAATAATAACAATACAAAAAGTATAAATCAACGAAGTGTTAGTAATGAACATCATTTTAATGATAATGACCGAATACCTCCAACAAGACCTAGACAAATGGAAGATGATTTATTTCCTCATAGAGTTCGAAATTCAGTTGATTATAAAAGTCCGGTTATTAAAAGTTCATCACCAAAAAGCCCGTTGACAAAGAGTCCAATTACTTCACAACATCAACAAGGTAGTGGTAGTGGTAGTAGGACACCAAGTGGTTTGGGATTAAAAGAAGAAAAAAGTAGAGAATCATTAAAAGATGAAAAATTGGATAATAATAAAAAAGATGATAAAGATGAAAAGAAGTTGGAAACTGTTTTGGAAAAGAAGAATGAATTTGATAGTAATAAAGAAAAACAAATTGATTCAATGAAATCACCAAAAGAAGAGTTGGAAAAGGATAAACAACAACAGCAACAAGATTCAATTGTTCATCGAGATTTAAAGAGAGAAGATTCAGTTAAAGTTAAAGAACGAGAAGCAGAAGAGAAAGAAGCAGCTTTGAAAGATAAAGAAGATGATAATAAAGTTGAAAAAGAAAAATCAGTTGAAAATGATAAAAAAGATTTGGTTGAAAAAGAAGTTAAAGAATCAAAACATATTGATAATAGTTCTAAAATTTCAAAAGATCCAAAAGAATTAAAAGAATCAACAGATTTAAAGAAAGCAGATCAAGAAGTTGGTAAAGCAAAAGAATCAGAAATTAAAGAACCAGAATTTAAAGAAATTAGTGAATCAAAAGAACCAACTAAAGAATCAGAAGAAATTAGTAAACCTAAAGAATCTAAAGAATCAAGTCAACAAGAAGAACAAAAGAATGATGAAACAATTTCAAAAGAACAAGATAAATTGGATGTTGATAAAGAAAAAGAATCAAAAGAAAAAGTTGATAAAGTTTCAGAACCAACAAAACCTGTTTTGGATGATAAACCTGGTGATCAAGCTATGGAAATTGATGAACCAGTTAAAGAAGTTGAAAAAGAAAAAGAAGAACCAAAACAAGATAAAGTTGAACCAACTCCAATGGAAATTGATGAGCCTGAAAAATTGAAAGAAAATGTTAAACCATCTGATGACACTAATAAAGATTCAAAAGAAATTACTAAACCAACTGAAATTACATCAACTGAATTAAAGGAACCTACAGAAACTGTTGAAAAATCAAATGAAACTGCTCCAACTGAATTAAAAGAATCTAAAGAAATTGTTGAACCAAAAGAAACTGTTAAAGAAGATTCAAAAGATACTGAGCAATCTAAACCAATTGAAAAAATTGTAGAAGATAAACCAGCAGAGTCAATTAAACCTGTTGAACCAGTTGAAACAGTTAAAGAACCAATTGAAACTAAAAAAGATGAATCAAAAGAACCTTCTAAACCAATTGAACCAACGAAACCAGTCGAACCAGTTGCTCCAATTGAAACTACACCTCCAACAAAAGATGAAGATGTTGAAATGAAAGATGCACCACAAGAACAAGATGAATTAAAAGAACCAAAACCTATAGAAACAATACCTGCAAAAGAACCAACACCACCAGTAGACAATTTGGATAAAAATCAAACAAGTAATGATGAAAAAGAAAATATCAAACAAGAAGAAGAAAAACAAGTACAATTTCCATTAAATCGATTAGAACATCAATATTATAAAATAACTCAAGTTCCAAAATCAAAACGAGAGAGTGAAATGAAATATTTGAATAATGATAATCCAGATTTATATAAAATGGTGGCTAAACAAGAAGATGAAAATTTTAAAGATGTTAAAGAAAAAGTTGATGAATTTGTTACAAATAAAGAAAATGATTTGGCAGAAAAAGCAGCTAATGATAGAAAATCTTATTTAAAACAAAAGACAAATTGGTTAAATTTTTGTGATAATACTGATAGAGATATTGAAGTTCGAAGAAATGAATTGAGTAAAATTAATTTTCAACATCAACAAAATGGTATTAATGATAGTAAATCAAACCCTCAAACTCCAGCAATTCCACAATCAGGTTTTGATTTATCAAATGATTCTAATAATAAAGATCAAGCTAAAACACCAAATCAAAGAAGAGGAAGAGGTAGATCATCTCATGTTGGAGATCAACAATATGTTCGAAGTGAAGCAGAATATTTGGAAATTTTATCAAATTTGGAAAGAGAAACTGCAAAAGATCCAAGTGTTCGAGCAAGTTTAACAAGAGCAACAGTTCCTGATATGATTTTAGATCCAGTTGAAAGAGAAAAATTTCAATTTAAAGATACTAATGATTTGGTAGTTGATAAATCTATACCATTTCAAAGATTAACAACTGATCAAATTGATAATTTTACTCAACAAGAACATGAAAAATTTTGTGAAGCTTATGCATTATATCCTAAACAATTTGGTAAAATTGCTAGTGAAATGGGTGGATTAAGAACTTTTAATGAATGTGTTTTACATTATTATCAAACCAAAAAGAAGATTGATTATAAAGCGCTTGTTGCTGGCAAGAAGCGTAAAACAAGAAAAAGAAGTGCCAAAAATAAACCAACTAATAATGTTGATACTGCTGGTGCTAATTTAAATGCTGCTGCTGCTGATGAAAGTGCTCCACCAACTGCTGCTTTGCAAATTAATGAAGAAAATCCATTTGATACTTTAGCTGCTGCTGCTGTTGCAGTTAGTTCTACTGGTAGACCAAAAAGAAATGCTGCTCCAACTTTTGGTGATGAAGCTGCTAGTGATGTTCAACAACCACCTCAACAACAACCACAACCACAACCACAACAACAACAACAACAACAACAACCTGTTAATGCTGCGGCTACTGCTACTAATTCTGCTACTACAACTGTTAAAAAAGAAGAAAAAGAAAAGAGAAAGAGTGTTGATGATGATGGATCAAGAAAAAGAGCTAAAACTGGTAAAAAAGCTAGTAAAAAGAAAAAGAAGGAAGAAGAGGAAGCTGCTGCTGCTGCTGCTGCTCAATTACAACAACAACAACAACAACAACAATTACAACAGCAACAAGTTCAATCTCAAGTTCCAGTTCAATCTGCTACTAATGTTCAATCAGCTCCAATTACACAACCAGTTGCTGTTGCAGTTCCTGTAAATAATAATCAATGGGATGATAATAATAGTAATAATAATAATAATGCACCACCAGTTCCACAAATTCCAGTTGAACCACATCCAGTACAACCAACTGTACCACCACAACGAGAAAAAACATCAAGTTATTGGAGTTTGGGTGAAGTTCAACAATTTGAAAAATTATTATTACAATATGGTACACATTTTGAAGAATATTTACCTTATATGAAAGCAAAAAGTTTAGTAATGTTAAAAAATTATTACAATAAAAATAAACATTCTGCTGATAAACAATATTTGGAAAAAGGTGAAGCTGGTAATAAAAATTATTATGAAAATGTTATTATTAAAGAAGAACCAAAACAATCACAATCACAACAATCTGCTCAAGTTAGTCAAGTACCAACTAGAACATCAACTCCTCAACCAGTTCAACAAGCACAACCAGTTGTTAGTACTACTAGTAATGAAGGAATGGTTAAACCACAAGCAACCAATAGTTCATCTATGTCTGTTCATAATTTAACAACTCCAGCTCCTCAATCACAACCAATTGTACAACAACAACCACCACCTCCACCTCCACAACCTCAACCTGTTGCTAATACTGCAGCTGCTGCGGCTCAACCTTTACCACAACAACCACAACAAATAGATCATAGACAATCAAGTGTTCCACCACAACCTGTTCAACAACAACAAGTACCTGTTCAAGTTGTTCAACAACCAGTTCCTCCACCTCCACAACAACAACAACAACAACAACCAATTCCTCAAAGTGCACCGGTAGTTCCACAACAACAACAACCTAGTGCTAGTGGTCCAACACCTGGATATTTTGCACCAAGATCAGGTTCAATTCCATCTAATGTTCCTCAAACTCATCAACCAGTTGCTCAACAACCTCCACCACCACCACAACAACAATTACCATCAATTGCAAGTTTAGCTGAAGCAGCTACTACATTAGCAGCTCAAGGTACTCCAAGTCCAACTGGTAATAGTACAAGTCCAAGATCAATTGTTGCTGATTATTCACAAGCTCCAAGACCAGTTATTAGACCAAAAAGACAATCTACTATTTCACATATTTTAAATAGTCCTGTTGAAACTAAAAGAGAAGGTCCAAATACTTTACCTCCATTACAAGCATTACAAAGTATTCCACCACCAGCTGCTACACCACCTCCACAACAGCAACAACAAGCACCACCACCACCACCTCCACCTCAACATCATCAACCACCACCTCCTCAAACTGGACATTATGGTACACCACCTCCACAAACAAGACCACCATATCAGTATCCTCCTCCTCAAATGTATCAAGAACAACAACAGCAGCAACAACAAATGCATCAACAGCAAATGTATGCTCAACAACATCCTCATCATATGGCAATGCATCCAGTTCATATGCAACATCCAAATGAACAACAACAACAACCACAACAAGCACCACCACATGGTTCACAATATTTATATCAATATGGAGCATCAAGAGAATCTAACGAAAGAGGAAGACCTCCTCCACATCATCCTTATTCACGATAAAATAATGAAAATGTTTTTTAAATTTTTTTTTTTTATTAATATTAACCAATTTTTTTTATAATATATATATTTAATTAACTTAATGAAATAAAACTATGAATAACTTTTTTTTTATTATAAAAACCTTTCTTTTTAAGACAAACTCTTGTTCATAAATCTTTTTCTTGTAAAAGCTAACCAATATTTATTTGGTACTTGAGTATCATCAGCGTAAATTCTTGTTAATAATCTTGAAGCCAATTCTTGTCTAAATTGTTGTAAATAACCTCTTAAAAAATCAACTTCACTTCTATCTTTTGGAGCCATATATAAACTATTCATTGGGAAACTTGGATCCCCAGGTAATGCAAAATGATCAATTGCAAAAGTATTTAAAATTTTATTTGCTTCATTTAAATTTGTTTGTTGTTTTAATTTTGATAAACAATCACTAATAAATAAAATTCCATAAATTAATGTTCTATCTGCTGGTCCTTTAATTTCAAAATTTCTAAAAAATGAATTGGCTCGAAATAAATCTAATACTTCATCTAAAATATCATAATCATCATTACAAGGATATGATGGTCCTCTAAATTTAGTTCTTAATGGTAAAACTGCAAAATTACCAACAATTCTGGTATCATTGTTACTTGCTAAAAATGTTGAATGATATGCAGGCATTATTATATTCTTATATGTTGTGTAGGTTATGCGGTTTTTTTTGTTTTTAATGATTGGAGTTCGTTTTTTTTTTTTTTTTTGCTCGGTGTGGTGGTGGTGATGGTGTCGTTTATTTTTCTGGTGATTGGGACTTTTCGAAAAAGCTCTAAGCCTTCAAAACGTTTTAAGCTACAATAAAGTGATATATATCGGAGTACCGTTGATTCCATATGAGCCGCACCAATTTTAAAACATTAATTTTTGATAAAGAAAATAATATTATGATAATACACAACACTTGCTATTTACAAACACAACATAGGTAATATATTAGATAAATACATAAGTTCAAATGCCTAATTTGAATAGTAGACCATATATATTTAATTATTTAAATATTGGAATAGATCAGAATAGAGAACATCAACACAACAACAACAACAACAATAACCAGCGGAATCAACGGATAAATCACAATTATCATGATCAACAACACAATCAACAAAGAAGTCAATCTTTTATTCAAGGGATAATTAATCATCATAATATGATGTTGGAAGATCCAATTATAAGAAAAATCTTTAAAATTTGGTTATTATGGTTCATAATTTTTGAAATTATAAATTTTATTCATATTATTATATTATTAATTAATAGATTTTATTATAATAAATTTGGTATAAATTTTTTATTATTAAATGGATTGATAAGTGATGAACCAAATACTTACTTAACCTTAATTGTTTTACAGGGGATATCATTTAGAGTATATTTATTATTGAAAGATTTGAAATTGTTGGATTTTTGGTTAGAAAGATGATAATTAATTACTTGGGTAAAATAAAGGTTAAAACAATGACTAGATATTTTATCATCAACACAGCTTATTTGCTTAAACCACTGGGAATTAGCTATACCAAGGTTTAATATGGTGTTTTTTTTGTTTGGATGTGGACAACTTTGACAATTGATGTAATTAGACATTAGTGAAAATGGTGATGTCAAAAGTTTAGCCGCTTCAAAAAGTTAAATGTACCTTATTATCGACCCACATGAATCAATATGAACCCCTAGTGTTTTTATTTTAATAAAAAAGCATGATCTCCCCCTCTACAACATTATTTTGTTTGTTTTACAACAATACCAGAATTTGAAAAATAAGTATATACAATGGGGTTGAAAAAAGTTTTAAACTTTTTCTCGCCAAGTAGCTCTAGTTCAAAACAATCATCAAATATTCATCAGACAACTGGATCCAGTAGTAATAACTTTCAACAATCAACCAACACCTATAAATCATCATCAGAACCTGATGTTAAAAAATTAGAAAAATCAATAGAATCCAAAGAATCAAAAGTTGAAACTAATAATCATGATTCTGATTACTCCACTAACTATAATGACAATCCACCAAGTTATGAAGCAGTTATTGAAACAATAGAAACTCAACCAAAAAGTATAAGTGAATTGTTACCACCAGAGTTACTAGTTAATATTTACAAATATTTATCAATAAAAGATTCAATACAATTTCATAATTGTTCAAAATATCTAAGGAAATTATTATCAAAAGATTTATATAAGGTAGTTCAATTTGGTGATAAATATAAAAGATCAATAAACCATGCAACAAATAAATCAATTCCCACAAAAAAATTATTATTTGGAAAAAACCTGAAAATTTTGGAATATGATTCAAGTTTAGATAATAATCAACTATTTTATAATTTATGGGTTAACGTTCAATTATTAATTATACATACATCAAAAGATGGAGTAAGAATAACATCTAAACAATTATCAGATTTATTGATATCAATTTATAGTAATAGTTTAGAATCAAGGAAATTAACAATGATTTTAGCAGATTCAGAGCAAGGTCAAAGAGATTTAAAGAAATTATATTGTTTTGAAATTTATACGAAAAACCTAGATGAATTAATTGAATTTTTTGATACTAATATATCAATTGAATTGCTAATGAATGATTTTTTGATGAAATTTAGATTAAATGATAATATCAAATTTATATCAATTATATTCCCAATTGAATTATTTGAATCATATTCTTTTGAAAATTATAATAAAATCTTACCATTATCCTTAAATTCATTATCATTACGACCAATGAAAACATTATGGACAGACATTAGTTCAAATTTCTTAAGATCAGTATTACCAAATGATATTGAACATCTAGATTTGGTTAGTTTGGATGTTAAAGGGCCAAGTAATATAAATTTCTTACCAACCAAACTAAATTCAATTGAATTAACCAGTTTTGTTTTATTGCAAAAGATTAATAAAACTAATCTTAAAAACCTATATATTAATAGTGTTGAATTAGATAAAATATCTGATGTTTTACGGCATAATGATTTTCCAAAATTAGAACTACTAGATTTATGGCTATTTAGAGGTAAAGAAGAAAATTTAACAAAATTTGATTATAAATTACCAATTAATGAACTATATGTAACATGTTATGATAATGATGAATCAAGTTTAAATTTCACTCAAGGTAATAAAATCAATTTATTTTATAAAGAAGTTGTTATTTCAAGTCCCAATCTGAAAAAATTGGTCTTATATATTAGAAATATAAAAGATGATAAAGTTTATGAATTTATTAATGAAAAAATTGGTGATTTTTTCATTGAAAATATTAATAATATTGATTGTAAAATTGAATCATTATATATTGTATTTGGTTATAAATTTGATTATAAAAATTTTCAAATGAAATTGGAATTTTTTAAAAAAATTGCAAAGATTAATTATATTAAAGAATTAAAATTTTTAATACCTAAAAAAATTAGTATAAGAAATAATTTTAAATATTTGATATCAGTTTTAGATTATGTTAAATTTTTTGAAGTTGATTGTGAAATTAGTGATGAATTTGGTTTGAAAGCTAGTACTGCCGATTATTATGATTGTATGATTGTTGATCTAGATATGATTAAAAAAGATTGGAAATTTGAAGAACTAATTGTTTAGAATACTATACAGTATATTGATTATAGGTATTTGATATCCATAGTGTCTATAGTATATAAACTATTCACTTGCAGTGTGTCTATAGTATATAAACTATTCACTTGCAGTGATATAAATAGTTTAAGTTAACTAAATTTTTTAGTACAGTAATTAAGTTACGCATGTGGAGATTTTTATATATGCGGGGAAGGTGCTCGTTCCAATTTAAATTCTATATCGAAAAAGATTTTGTTAACTAGATTGTATTAATTGGTTGAAAAGCACATAATTAGCTACCTTATAATGGTGTTTTAACTCTAATAAAATTTACAGTTGTAGCCTAGCGTAAAGGGCCTAGTTTGGATGTTGGATAAATAAATTGACTTGAGATTTGTACCCTTAAGAATTATTCATCACCGATCAAATATCTCATTAATTTTTTTTTAGATTCCTGTTTTTTTTATCATATTTTATAACGGTACCGAGAGATGATCATTATATAAGAAAACCATTCTCTAAACTTAGGTATAAATAAAATCAGCAAATAGACTAGAAATGTCGATTTGAAAATAGAAAAACACCAGCTAGATCAGCTGTTTTTAGACCAGAATTATTTCAACCTAATGCCTGGTAGCTAGTAGTAAGCTAGTAGTATCTATATACCCACACAATTGACAGCTTTTCATGACGTTACATAGAACCCAAAATAGTTTACAGTAGTAACAATATCGATACAATACGAGATTTAAAACAATATAAACTATTTTTAAATCCAAAAAGAAAGAGACTATTTTTGGTTTAATGCTATGACGAAAGTGGTGAACTTTAGTGTTTAAGCTTTCTTAACCCATTTTCTTTACCCCAGCTTTACCAAAATTTAAAATTATCTCAACTGTTTGGAATTTATATAAAAAAAAAGAAGTCTCCCAACCAACAGACACATTTTTAAATTCAAGCTTTAATAATAGGCTTAATAATTATTACCGCTTTTTTTTTTTTAAAGAAAATTTTAAGCTTTAGGAACAACACAACGCACGCCATTTTTTTACTCAAGCATTTGTTAATCATAACTTCTACTACCCACTTGACCTCACTTTTAGCACCCAGGGGTGGGTTTCTTTTTTTTTTTGAACACTTTTTTTCTTTTCTCTCTCTCTCTTTTTTTTTTTTTTACAACATCACCAATTTTTTTTTATAT
>JAJLUL010000182.1:0-39605 GCA_030564325.1 Blastobotrys capitulatus | reverse complement strand
TTTTTTTTTTTTTATTTTTTATTTTTTTTAGGCGTGTTTTTTGTATTGTGCAGCACTTTTTCTATTACAGCTTGAATGGACAGAAAAGCGCGACTTATAAACCTTCTGTAGATTTCGATCTTTTTTTTTATTGTTCCCAACTGTACAATTATAACTGAACAAGCATTTGTCAGCGCTTAAAACCTTCCAACTAACTACAGCTTGAATTTAAGCACTTCTAAGAATTACTAACTAGAAACTCCCAGAACAGCTTGAGTAGCTAGAGCATGGATTTGCCACAAGCGCCACAAATATATTATGCACTTCAGTGGGACTGGTATTAGATATACCATACATACCAGATATACTGTACCAGGTACTGTATTTTTGCTACCGGTCTACTACTAAGCTCACTATAATTATCACAGTAGTACAGTAGAAGATTGATTTATTTACTCCTGAGCGTCTAATCATTTTTCTTCATGAATTTCCTAAACAAGTAATTTGATCGACGATCTTTATGCCTTTTCAATTTAAATCACACCAGTGCTTCAATTGAAAATAAACCTCATTGCAAACTACTTTTTTACTACAGTAGTATGAAAAATAAAAAGAAATAAATTATTGTCTACTAAATAACAGAATATATAAATACTCGTAATAATCCCCTTTTTCTCTTAATTTTTTTATATCAGTACAAATACAGGTATCAAATTCAAAAAAGATGTCCGAAAACCAAGAAACCGCTGTCGAAACACACGTAGATAAATTGAAAAAAGAATACAAAATTTTACAAGAAAAATACAATCAGTTGTTAGAAAAGACTATTGTTGAAAAGGATGATTGTAATGATAAATTAAACGATTCCAACCATAGTTTAAAGAGAGAAAATATTGATTTGAAAAAAACACACAAACAGTTGGTAGAAAATAATGATATGTTGAAAAAAGATATAATAAATGATACCAACAAAAGATTTGAAAGTTATGATAAAAGATTTGAAAGTTATGAAAAAAGATTTGAAAGTCATATGACAAAAAATTTGAAAATTATGATAAAAGATTTGAAAGTTATGAAAAAAAAATTGATGCAATTGAATCCAAGTTGAATGCCAAAGATAAGATGAGTTATAAAAGTATGTTTTTGGCATGCATTTTAATCGTTATAATGATGTTTTTAAACTGGGTTGCTACTGCTTGGATTTACACCCCTTATATTTGGAATTGCAACTCAATAAAAAATTGTTTATTTTACCTATTCTACTACATTTGCACCAACAAAAATACTAATGGATTGTTAAATTTATTAACCAATAGTTTATACATTATATTGGTCAACAAAATGTGAAATCAAGTTCTAGATGGCAATATTGAAATATTGAAATATTATTATTACCATGTTATTGTATTGATTTTAAATAGTTGCAATTATTTAAATAAGAAATTATGAATTTAAGTCTATAATAGGCATTTGTCGAATATCTGAATATCTGCAATAAGTTCTTGTGATTATCTAACTAATCTTTTGAGGCTAGCTTAAAGAACTTCAAAAGTGAAATTTGAAATTTTATTAATTTATATGGTGGTTTTTTTTTTTTCCGCACTTAAGTTTATGTACTCAGTACACAATCATCGGTTCCGACATTCATCTGATCAATCTAATCTAATCTTTCAATATCTATTCTCATCAATTTCAACAACAATTAAACAATTAAAGTTCGTAGAGAAGTAACTGGCCACCCTTAGCCTATATTAACATTAAAATTGATTGATGGATATACTAAGAGCTTTTTTGGAAAAATTGGCGCATGTTTCAGACTCTTGAAACTTTCAATTTAAACCAATGATACTGAAAAAATTCTTTTTTGTACATGTTGAGCTACGCTATTTCATGTACTCTGTCAGAGTACAGGTTCTTTAATATTAATATTGAGAATGTCAAGCGGCAATAGCTACAGTCGGTAGATTGGGAGCCGGTCAGACCATGTATGTAATTAATTATAAGATGAAAATTTTACATTATAAAATTTTCCTCTTCTTCTCTTTATCTATTCCTATATTAATTAGACATAATATATTATTGAACAGAGAAAAATAAAATATGCAGTATAACTTCATGTATACTAGTAAATATAATACACTGCCTGATATATTTGCTATATATATATTATTGTAATTAATTAATTTTCTTCACGTCCCTCCAATAAAGCCCTTTCAAGATCTCTCATCTTACATAAATCAATGTCAAAATATTTATAATTATTGGAATTACTAGGAGGAATTCCCAATTTATAGTTTAAATTTGAGGTTGGACTTATCGCCTGTGAATAAAATCTTATCAGATGATAAATATGGTATAATTCGACAGTGTCCAGCTTATTTGAAATTATAATCACTAATTTTTTTAGATGCCTCGTACGGGCCAGAATTTCTAGAAGTCCAAAAAAAAAAACTACTTCTTCACGACCCCTTGGAGATTCAAAAACAATATATATTTCTGCTAAATTTGGAGGCAATTTCATGGTTTTAAATCTTTCTTCTAAGCTATTGTTGAAAATAAAAAAGTTCAGTGATCCATCGATGTGTAATATCAATTCCTCCAGAAAAGGACTAGCCTCTAGTATGTTTTCCAAAAAGTAGCATTCAGTGCTGGTGTCTTCGTATTCTGTGAGGGGTGAAATACAATGGTTACAAACATATAAAGCCAACCGTGTGATTGGTAACTTATACAAAAACTTTCCAGAGTCAACTCGTTTGTGTATTGATGATTTAATACTTAGAACTTTCAAGTTAGGAAACTCATTTCTCATTAGAATATTAATATAATCTGAAAGATCATTATGCCTATCAATGGACTCTTTATACACCTGTATATATATTTCTTTCAATCGTAGAAAATTCAATTGATCTAAAATCTTTGGATAACTTAGCTCGATTACTTCAATACTATCCGGAAATTTGTATATTTCTCTCATATCATATGTAAGTTTAAAAGAAGTAATATCCAAATGTATTATGTCTTTTGGAGGTGGGAATGATGTTAATAGACAGGCACTAACAATATTTCCATCTAGAGGTTCTAAAGATAGGTTTTTCAAACCCTCAGGGAACTTTTCAACTTCTGGTACTTTAAAATAATTCTTCACTAATAAATCTATCGGGTACTTTAACGATATGATCTCGAATTTGCTTAGAATATCATTTTTTTTCCAATAGAAGTAAACCAGGTCAACCAAATCAATTGGTTTTGAGGAATTGTTAATGCTAATGAAAATATTTTTAAACTCATTTAAATCCTTGGCTCCTACTTCTATATGAACCATTTTCTCGGCACCTGTAACATCATGACTAATAAAAATGAACTCTATAATCTCTTTTTGTGAATTTTTGTAAATCAAATCCAAAAAGTTTATGAAATTTTTAGATAATTCATAAACAATTAGAATTTTGAAATAATCCCAAATGCTTGAAAACAGATGATTGTAAATAACTAGAGTTTCATGCGGAACATTCAAACAGGCAATGTCTTGTAATAGTAAATGTGTTACATTTAAAGATCTAAAAATCGAACAGTAAGCATTATATCTAGCATTTTCTCCAAAGCATATTATCTTATAGATTTTGCCTGATAATACTCTTCGAGTTGTTTTACACGAATTGTGGAAATTGATACCATCATTTAAAGGTAAATAATCCCAAATTTTGGATAATAATTCTGGTGGAAATTCATTTAAAAGTAACTTAGGAAATCCTAGGTTTGGCTGTAACACTTGAGACATTGTAATTAAAGTAATACATATACAGTATATGCTTAGTGGATAACGTGTTGAATGTATACTGGTATGTCAAATATAAGAATCCAAAAATCGGTGGAATTTGGAAATTTATAAATATACATTTTGTTTTTTTGCCACACCATAAATAGAATATACGCAGTTTATTTATACCTTGTATGTACAAGTACAACTTAGTATATATTATCTCTTGCATTTTTTTGTGTTGAGAGTGTAGTAACCTTGAAGCATAATTTTTAACTCAACCTCAACATTAACTTGATTTTTATTTTGTGGACATTTTTTCATCGGTGGGTTCGGTGGTATAACCAGATTAGGAAAGGGTGGCCGGTTTGTACTCAAGAACTGTTTTTATTATTTCTCAACCATTTTTGGCTCCGAAAAGTGCAATGATACATGCAATGTAATACTGGAAATTATCCAAATATTATTACAAATTCTATATACTAAATCCAAATAAGCGAACATTTCTCCAGATATGGGTAGCTTGTACTCATTAATTGCAAAGCAAAGTTATCTTATTGCCTCATTAGAACAAATTGTTTTACTTTGCTATGGACGTCAAGGGCCGATAAAAAATCTCACTACTCTCCGATAATAGCTGCACTATTTTGTTTTACATAAACAATAACAACAACAACAAAAAAACAAAAAAATTCACCCCACAGAAATTAAAAAAAACTTAGCAAACATCGAACATCGAACATCAAACACTTTTAAACTAAGAACTAAATAGAAAGAGAATAATGAAAGATTTATACTTTTTCACATTCAACTGTGGTAAATCATTTATCAATCCAACAGAATTAACTAGTTTAATCACATCAACTTTTAAAAATGAAGATTTAGCAGCATTTGCATTTCAAGAAATTTGTCCAATTATGGATGCATGTTTATCAAATCAAAACCACAGTCAATATGTTGATTTGATTCAAAATACAGTATCAAAGGCTTTGAACAATGAGTATACAAGTGTTATTAAAGTGCCAATGGGTGCAGTTTTATTATTAATTTATTCAAAAATTCCTTTAGAACATACAACATCAGCAGTTAAAAATGGGTATTTAAAATCAAGTTTAAAAGGTGGAGCAGGTGCAAGAATCAAATTTGAAAATGATCAAGAAATTACAATTATTGGATGCCATTTATCAGCAGGTGAAGGTAATAAACATTTAAGAAATCAAGATTTTTTAGATATTGCAACCAGATTAGATTTTGGTGATGGATATGGTGCTTATAAACCAAATTCTCAATTATTTATTATGGGGGATTTAAATTATAGATGTAATAACTTGAAACAAGATGAATTACAATTTGAAATGAG
Source organism: Blastobotrys capitulatus (assembly GCA_030564325.1). NCBI lineage: Eukaryota > Fungi > Ascomycota > Dipodascomycetes > Dipodascales > Trichomonascaceae > Blastobotrys > Blastobotrys capitulatus. The sequence goes on along the minus strand of JAJLUL010000182.1, from coordinate 34,509 downwards.
TAACGATAAAGTTTTCCATGGATTAAATGAAGCTAATATTGAATTTGAACCAACTTATAAATTTTTTGTTGGTACACAAGAATATAATTTAAAGAGAATTCCATCATGGTGTGATAGAATTTTATTTCAAAATGGTGAAAATAATGTTAAAGAATATACTAGTTTACCACAATCTATTACATCTGATCATAAACCAGTTTATTTATCAATATCTATTAATAAACCAATCGATTGTGTTGATTCAAATGGGTTGCTATTATCAAAAGATTTCTCAATGAGTTTGGATCCTAATAGAAAATTATTTCAAACATATGGTGATGCTTCAGATTTATTAATTGGTTATGGTATTTATTTAACAATGACTAGAACGGGTAATATTATTTTAGCAGCTTTGTTATTATCTACTTATTTATTTATATTCTAAAATAATAATAATTTGATTGAAAAAAAAAAAAAAAAAAAAAAAAAAAAAGAAAAGAAAGAAAACTTATAAACCTTGATTTTGTAACCATTGATAAACTTTTTTTGACATAACTTCACCAGTTTCTTCATCTTCAACTTCTTCAATATCTTCTTGTTGTTTTTCTTCTTCTTTTGATCTCTTTTTCAATTCTGAATGTAATTTTTGTACACCTGAAATTGACGTAATATCTCTATATCTTGGATCTGGTTCAATACCCAATCTTCTTAATGCAAATTGATGTCTTGTTTCATTAAAATGTTTTTCAAATGCTTTTCTACCTCTATAAATAGTATTCCCACAAATTTCACAATTAAATTCTGTATCTAAACCATATAATTTATATTTCCATACTGGAATTGGTATACCATATTGATCTAATGGAATATTTTTCAAATTATCCATATTTAATTTCATTGATTCATCTTGTTCTTTTTCGTCATCATTTTCACTTTCTTGTTCTTCACCTTCTTTACCATAAATTTCTTCTTGTAACGCTTCAATCTCTGATTGTCGTTCTCTATCAGTTAACCCTTGTTTTCTTTCAATATTATTAATAGTTTGATTATAAACATCTTTCATTAAATCAACTAATTCTTTTATACAATATTCATTAAATAATACAGGACTAGATTCAAACGCTTGTTCATTTTTTTTATGTTTTTTACCATTAAAATGTGATTTAAAAACATTTTCATTATTAAAAGTTTTACCACATGGTCCACAAAATAATCCTTCAGATTTTGGTATATCATTATTTTTATAACTATCTTTAATCTTTTGTATTTTTTCAATTGGATTTGATAATGGTTGAGTTTTTATTAAAAATTGTTCAAAATATAATTGTAAATCTTTAATATAACTTTGAAAATCATTATTTCTTAATCTATTTGATGGATATAAATCTTCATCATCATCAAAATTTAAAAATCGATTCAAAAATTGTAAATAAGTTATTTTATTATTAAATAAATTAATAAATCTTTCATGAAATGTAATTAAATCAAAAAATTTACCAAACCATTCTTCACCTGAAAACTTATCTTCAATATTTATAGTATAAAATGCACTTGTTAATTGATTTTTTTTCTTATCAAATAATTCTTCCAAATCTTCTCTTGGTTCATTTGGATATTTTTTATAATGTTGTTTGATTTCATCTAATTTTTTATTAAATTGTACTATATCACCAACCTCTTCATTATTTTTATTACTATTAGTTTTTAAAAATTTCGTTTGTTGTTGATATCTATCTAATAAATTTGCTACTTCATGTTTCGTTGATAAAGTTTCACATAACGGTCGTTTTTTCCTCTTATTTAATACTGATGATGATGATAAAGGTATGAAATCTGGTAAAATCTGAGGATTCTGAATTATTCTATTAGTAATTGCTTGTTCTATTCTGTCTAATTCCTCTAATGCAGACCTTGTTTCCATTTTTTTCTCTTATTCTTTTTCTAAAATTAGTCTACTTAGGTTTTTGTATGATAGAAATTCTATACTGTAGTGTTTTTTTTGTGGTGTTGAAAAAAAAAAGTTTACTAATAGACTAGATTTCTGATTTTGGGATGAAAAAAAAAAGTTTCAGCCGCACATCCATCGCATTGAAAAAAAAATTTTTTTTTTTCAAATCTTATCAATTTTTTGTTATCAAAACAATACCATAAAAATCATAGAATAAAAAATGGCATTTGAAAAACTAGGAGTCTCTAAATGGTTAGAGAAAGTCCTAAACTCTATGGCAATTCATAATCCATCACCTATTCAAGAAAAATGTATTCCACCAATTTTAGAAGGTAGAGATTGTATTGGAGGTGCTAAAACCGGTTCAGGTAAAACTATTGCATTTGCAGCTCCAATGTTAACAACATGGTCAAAAGATCCATTTGGTATATGTGGATTAATTTTAACACCAACAAGAGAATTAGCTATTCAAATTGCAGATCAATTTGCTGCATTAGGTTCAAATATTAATATCAAAACATGTGTTATTGTTGGTGGTGTTGATATGACCCAACAAGCATTAGAATTACAGAAAAAACCACATTTTGTTATTGCAACACCTGGTAGATTAGCATATCATATTGAATTTAGTGGTATGGATACAATTAATGGATTAAAAAGAGTCAAATATTTTGTATTAGATGAAGCAGATAGATTACTTGATCAAACTTTTCAAGAAGATTTGGAAATTATTATGAATTTTTTACCAAAACCAGAAAATAGACAAACATTATTATTTACAGCAACAGTTACAGATCAAGTTAGAGCTTTAAAAGAAGCACCTGTAAAACCAGGTAAAAAACCAGTTTTTATGCATGAAATTCCTATAGGTAATAAATTACCATCAACATTAACACAATATTATTTTAATGTGGTATCACATAAAAAAGAACAATTTTTACATACAATTTTAACAGCAGAAATTAATGAAAAAAAATCAGTAATTGTTTTTACAAATAGAACAAGTACAGCAGAAAGAGTTAAAAGAATTTTACAATCAACAGGAGTTAAAGCAACTGCTTTACATTCAAAAATTCCACAACATGAAAGATTAAATGCATTAGGTAGATTTAGAGCAGAAGCTGCAAGAGTTTTAGTGGCAACAAATGTTGCAGGTAGAGGTTTAGATATCCCAGTTGTTGAAATGGTTATAAATTTCGATTTACCAGCCGATCCAGATGATTATATTCACCGAGTAGGCCGAACTGCACGTGCAGGTCGTGTCGGTGAATCGATTTCTTTTGTTGATGAATTAGACCCCCCAATTATTCAAAAGATTGAAGAAAGAGTTGGTAGCCAAATGATAGAATATAAAGAAGTTAATGATGATATGATGATTAAAAATTCATTGAAACCGGTATCTGTTGCAAGAAGAGAAGCTATCATGGATATGGATAAAGATTATAAAGAATTTGGTAGACGTAAAAAACTCCGTAAATAATAGAATTTTTTTTTTAATAGACATAAATAAATAGACTTTTTTTTTCTATAACTTTTTTTTTTTTTTTTACACACCACATTTTTTCTTTAAAAAAACAAACAAAAATAAAACATGACTAAAGTAGCATTTATTACTGGCTGTTCATCAGGTATTGGTAAAGAACTTGCAAAAGAAGTTCGATCAAGAGGATATATTGTCTATGCAGGAGCTAGAAGAGTTGAATTAATGGAAGATTTGGCAGAATTAGGATGTATTGTATTACCATTAGATGTTACAAGTCAAGAATCAATTAATAAAGCTTTAATGAAAATTTCTGAAGATCATGATGAATTACATTTATTATTTAATAATGCTGGACAATCTTGTACTTTCCCAGCATCAGATATTGAAATTTCTGATGTTCAAAAATGTTATGATGTTAATGTTTATGGTCCTATGAGAATGACCAAAACTTTTTTACCATTATTAATTAAAGGTAAAGGTACAATTGCAATGACAGGTTCAGTTGCTGGTAAATTACAATTTCCATTTTCATCAGTTTATAATTCATCAAAAGCTGCATTACATCAATATGCTAATGGATTAAGATTAGAATTAAAACCTTTTGATGTTAGAGTTGTAACTGTTTGTACAGCAGGAGTTGATACTGGTATTGCAGATACTAGACCATTACCAGAAGGTTCATTATATGAAAAAATTGCACATGGTGTTTTAGAAAGAAGACAAATGGCAGTAAGAAATAAACCAATGAATCCAAAAATTTTTGCAAAAAAAGTAATGGATCAAGTTTTTAATAAAGTATTTTTTTGGGAAGGTAATAAATGGTTTTTATTATGGTTAGCTTATTATATTGTACCAAGAAGATTGGTTGATTACGTTATGATGAAAAAATTTAAATTATTGGAATTATAAAAAAAATACTTTTAAAAATATATTTATTATTATTGTTATAATTAACGTTTACCTTTTTGTTTCTTTTGATGTTTAATATGATTTTGTAAAACACGTTGTTTATCTCGTAATGATCTTTTTGCTTTACCTTGAACATCTCTTTTATGAACCATCATCATAAAATTCTTCTTTCTTGCTTTTTGTTTATTTGTAGTAGAATGAGCTTTTTCTGCTAATTTCTTACCTCTATTAGAACCAAATTCTCTATCTTCTCTACCTTCTTTAGCAGCAGCAATTCTTTCTTCTCTAGTTTGTTTATATTTTCTTGGACCAGCTAATCCATCAACATCAATATTTTCTTCATTATTATTTGTCTTTTTACCCATCATTTTATCAATACCTGCTTGTAATTTTAATTCATCTAATTTTGCAAAATCAGCTGGTGTTAAAATTTCTTTTGATGCTAATGCCATAACATCTATTTTTTCTTCTTCTTTAGTTTCTTCTTCATCTTTTTTATCTTTATCTTCATCTTCTGAATCAGAAATTTCATATTCTTTATCACTTTCAACATTAACCCAATCACCTGCAATATCATCATCACTATCTAATTCATCATCAGTTGCAATTTCCCAACCATCTTTTTCTTCTTCATCAGAATTATCTGGATTTTCATTTTTATATTTACCAAATAATTCCAATCCTTCAAATCCTTCATTTCTTTCTGCACCGTAAACAATCTTTTGATGATCTTTTAATCCCATTTGTGCAACTTTACCTCTTTCTCTTGCAGGTAACATTGATGGATCAATTTCTCTAAATAAATTAACTAATTTTCTACCAGCAATTGCAACACCTTTTGCTTTTGAACCTTTATATTGAATTAAATCATTTAATAAATCTTTATCCATTGTTAATGGAGCTCTTTTAACAATTTCACAAATAGTATTTAAACCAACTGCACAAGCTTCTGGTGATACCCCATCACTAACAAATTCATCAGCAATTTTTTTAATCATTGGTTCAATAACATCTGGTGGAACTTGATCATGACATGATTCTGCTGCAGCTGCCATAAATTGTGTAACATCAGTTTGTTTTAATGTTAAATATTTCATGAAAAAAGAATATAAACCTAAAATCATCAATTTATGATTACCAACTAATCTTGATACTAATTTTAAAAATAAAATTTTTTGTTCTAAAGATAATTTTGGTCTATGAATAACAGTACCAGATTCTGATGTACTATTATTAGTATTAGTTAAATGAGTTGAAAATAATTGTTCAGCAAAATTTTGTGGATCTCTTAATAAATGAATAGCAGAAAAATTTAATTGAACTTCTTGATTTGGATTATTTCTATTTTTTTTAACTTTATGCATTGCCATATCCAATTCTTTTCTTCTTTTTTTTGTTTTTTTATTAACTTTAGATTGATGTTTTAAAACTCCCATATCTAAATTTTCATCTTCATCATCTTCATTTTGAGCTTCTTCTCTTTCTTGATCTGCTGATAAGAAAAATCTTGCTGCTGAACATGCAACTTTCATATCTTGACGATCCATTGCTGCTAAACTCATAATTTCAACAGTTCTTGTATCATCCCAAATATTTCTTTTCCATAATTCTCTTGTAATTTTTGTTGCCCATAATCCACTTGCTTGATGATCAGTTAATAATGTAAATAATAATGCTTGTAAACTTTTATTTAATTTTTGATTTTTTGCACCTTTATTTTCTGATTTCATTAAACTAATTAATGATGAATAAATTTGAGTTCTCATTTGTTTTGATTCTGTATGAATTAATAATGGGAATAATGTATGAACTAATTGTTCTGATGAAATAATACTTTTATTTCTTAACATTGTTAAACTTTGAACCATTTTTTCTCTTAAATCAGCTCCTAATTCATTATGATGATCTTTTAATAAACTTGCTAATTCTTCAGGGAAATTTTTAGTTTCTTTTGGATAACATGCACACATTTGAGCAATAAATCCAATTAAACTTGCAAATTCTTCTTGACCTCTAGTTTCACTTGGAGATTCTCTAAATAAATCTCTTAAAGTTTCATAATGCCTCTGTTGGATTAAAAATTCTTCTCTATATGATGGTGGATCTCTTCTGATTTGATTTTGCAATAATGCAATATTTTCTGGTACTAAAACTTCTCTTTTACGTTTAACCATTTTTGTCTAATTTATTGGTGATATATGTGTCTAGTGATTAGATTTTTGATTTTGAAAAAAATTTACTGATAAAAAAATTTTCAGTAGAGGAGGAAAAAATTTATCAGGAGTCGGAGCTTTAAGCTTAGATTAGAGGTACTAGCGGGGCACGCGTGAGAATTTTTTTTTTTCTTCAAGACATAATTAAGCCGCATGATAATAGAAAAAAGGTTTAAACGCGGTTTAGAAAATTTTAAAAAAAACGTGTATTGTATTCAATGGCACCGACTGGGCAAAAAGCTAGCTAGTGTATCAAAGGGCATCTCATAAAGGAGACAATTGGTGATTAATAGCTGTATGTTACATAGAGCTCTTGATATGAAAAAGGCTTTGACTTTTATTGAACAGAACAAAGTAAGATTTCTGATGCCTATTAGTTACTGTATGGGATAATGACCACTAGTATACCATCGATCCCCTTGTGTATATTTGTTCATCAAAAATTGCTGATTATTTGGTAATTAAGATGAAAGTATTTGCAAGAACTCTAGTATACTATAGAGGGAAATCACCTAATTCCTAAATGGCATCTGGCTCATAATATAAGCTTCTCAAGTATAAATTATTTACACATATAGGCTTTATATATCGATATACAATATATATTAAATACAGAACCTGTGTACAATTGAGCAATGACTGTTTTCAGGAGTTTTATCCAAACTTTTTTGATATCCATCTATTTAAAACGTTACGAGTACTGTAGTTAATTTTTTAGATCTTTGTAAAAGAAGGTTTTTGTGAGGAGATTTGTATTAATTAAGTGATCTATCTATTTCGGCTTAACTGATTAAAATTATGATTATTAATACTTAAGTTTCAAATATTGGATGTTACTCATTATGGTTAGACGTATTATCAAACGAAAGGTTAACTCGAGATCTGTTTGTTTAAATTGATATTATTCTTTGGTACGTACAGTACCCATAATAGAACTTTAGTCTATTAATTATAGTTAAGCCCTCCTTATTATTATTGTCATCAAGGATTTTGAAATACATCTTGATGATCTGATAAGCTTAGAGTATAATAATGCCATTATGTATTTAGTCCAACTGATTTCTTGATATGAGACAACTACCGTTGGGTTTACATCTTAGGTACAATTGAAAGCTCTTAGCTGATATGAGACACTTAAAGTTTAAATTTTTTGTTTATTAATACATTACCATTGGTATTAATACGTATCATTTCAGTTCAAACTATTGATCCATATAATGCGTCTGCCTAATATATAATATTATATTATCAAATATTGACCATATATATATAATATTAATGAATTCGAAATATTATATATTATAATATCTCTTCATCCGGATGTACATAATCAGATTCTTATGTATCGTTACTAAGGTGCTGTACATGTAAGTATGACAAATTAAGTTCCAAAGCAATTTATAGTTTCAAAATATTGACTTGATATATATTTATAATACATTTGTTTTGTATAGCGATGTGCTACAAATCAACCTTGTACAATTCCATGTATATATTAAATAGCTATAGCAATTAATTTGCTACTATAATTGCTATATATATTCTATTCTGAAATCAAACGCTGCTGCTTTATATATTATAACCAAGTCTTCTAGACCATTTCTTCTATACTGATTTCTCTTTCAATGGTCAATTCATGTCCAAAATATTGCAAGTAACCATTGCTCAGATATAATAATTAACTGTTGTATTTACTTTCTTCTATTTGGTGTCTAGTTCTTTAACTAATAGTTAAGATAAGTACAACTAAGAGTCATACTAAACCAAATAGGCGCTAAATATTGCGATGTTCGCAGTTAAAACCTAATCTGATAACAACAAACACAAGGAGAATATTGGTGTCCTTGTTGCAAAAAAACTAAAAATCAATTTTATTTAGTCATAATAAAGTCTGGAATTTTTATAGTGGCAAATATGTTAACCCTTATTAGATGTTGGTTTTGAGAAATTCATGTTGAAAATCCCCTTTCAACCTCACCCTTTAATCTGGAGGTTGAAAAAAACACTGGTATGTGGTAGGGATCATCCGATTGATCTGAAACACTCAGCCTTAGCAAAGTAACTTAACTTTTTTTTTTTCTTTTTGTTCTTTTTTTGGCCTTGAACGAATTTTTTGCATTATAGGTACGAAAGGAAAAAAAAAAAACAAAACAGCAAGTCACAAACATCAAATTCAAAAAAAAGAACCCTTTACAAGGTTGATCATAACACTGCCATCAAAATAAACAAAAAAAAAAGAAAAATGTCTCTATCGTATATATCTTTTAAAAAGAATTTATAATTTTTAATTCAACCAGAGTTAAAAAATAAAAAATGAAATATTATTGTTTCCTAGATTATTTCTACAATGCTGCTGAGCTTCTAGAGTACTTGTCTTGTACAATTGATTGGACATCTATGGTATCCAGTTCTTTTATTTTTAGCCAGAATTTCTGTAGTGCTGACCTAGGAAAATCCGGTTATAGACTGGAAAGGTAAGCTTCTAGATTTCCTTCGCATATGCAGTACATAGCTATCTGGATATCAACTGAGATATATCAATTATTCTACTAAGACTCTATTCAATTGGTATTTCAATATTACGAGTCGATATATTGTTAGACCATTGTTCTCGTCATAGGTCTATACCCATTGGATTTTAATGGTCGATATTATCAACACCTCTACTGTAGTCAGTAATTAGTATACCTCGTATGGATATTTTCATTATTTTTACCAATTCAAGTAATATATATCCTACTGTAGGCTTGACAAAAACTTAGCCTGCTAATAAAAAAAAAAATCACGGTAAAATAAAATACCGGATCTGCAAGTGAAATAATACGCAAGGCTGTTAAAGCACCAGATGTGAGTCACATAAATTTGTCTCACTTTTATCCTTATTCTTTTTTCTACCGTAAATTTTTAAATTTCACCTGGGCTGCTGCTGTAGAAATTGACTATTATAAGGCTGTCAATTATTGAAACCGCTATAAACGGCGCCCTAAAACTTGCAAAATTTTATCTGAGACTGGTACAACAACCTTCTCACACACTCTTTCTAGTACTGGTAATATTTTTAAGTAATACTTGTAAATAAAACAAGGGCTTAAAGTGGTCTTATTTATAGAATATACTCAACTTTAAACCTCCAATTGCCGTTAAATACCGCTTAAAACCGCCTGATTAAAGGTTGAAATTTTTTTTCTCTGTAACACTTATGTGTGCAAAAATAATCTTGTACTGGTATACTACTGTAAGTAAACAATAAACATAAGATGAAAATTTTTTTTACTATCAGTATGATATTTTTTTTTTAATATTATCGGCTTATAAATCAAACCGAAAAAAATTCCACATGTTGGGCAATATTTATCAACAACTTGTTTATAGTGCAGGGTTAATAAAATAGTTCAATTATGAGTATTAAATTGATCGACAAACCTTAAAATAGAAAATTAAATCACACACTGATAGAAAGTTATAGGGTTCTTTTACAGTTACATCTGATAAGTAAATACAATCTTGTAAATTTTTTTAAAAAGTACCAAAATGTATTTACAAGAAAGTGTATCCTTTTATAGGATAAGTCAATAATAATAACATTGTTCCCATGATGGTACAAAAAAACTTGTTTACTGATAATCTCGATTCATTAAAGGAAGTTCATAATACCAGGTAATAAAAAGCAGCAACAGTGCAGTTGAACCCATCGATCCATATCCCCCACTTTAAAAATTTTTAATGTTTTGGTGAAAAAAAAAAAAAAAATTCTTTCTCGGAGTGTCTAAAATGTACAAATTCTATGCAGATCCTTTTTATTTATAGTAGTGATAGCCCACCGGACATTAGGAAGCCGCTCGGTAGGAGGAGGTTGTCAAAATGTGAGAATTTTTTTCTTCTTAAACTTCATTCAAGCTTTCTTTAAGATTGCTTTATTATATAAAATACCAATGGTATGAGTTTTTTAATCTAAGAAACCTTGTTGTAAATCTCTAAGATGTATTTTTTTTTGACGGTGTCCGATTAAACAAGAAATTATTATTCAAATTATTCTTCCATAGTTTCTACAACATTTTTAGTCATTTGGTAACTTTTAAAGTATTAATATTAGTTTACACTCTATTATCGGATATTCCATTTAATTGAATTATTGGTACCAGTATCATGCAAGTCGGCTCAGCTTAAGATTCAATTTAATATAATATTAGCAGTGTAGTATAATTATTTCCAGGAAAAAAGAAAAAGAAAAAGAGAAACATCGCGAAAAAAAAAGAAAAATTCTAAAACATTAAAAAAAAAAAAAAATTTAAAGTTTTTTTCTTTTTTGTGCTCGCAATAGCTTTTTATTTCCTTTGAATATCACTAATATAAATATGAGTCAAATTCCACTAACTTATTTATTTACATTTTTTTTTAAAAAAAGATTGAGTAGAAGTTTATATAAATACAAACCACTTTTTATATTTTTTAATCTTTTTTAATAGTTTAATAAAAAGTTTTTTCATAAACAAAAAAAAAAAAATGAGTGAAAAAGACGATTTCTCTAAAGATGATTATTCTTATACAGTTCATGATCACAACAGTGATTCAGATACTTTCTCTTTAGATGGATCACATACACCTCAACCATTAGTTAAAACACCATATAATGAAAATGAAGAAAAACAAGATTATTTCTCATCAGCATCAAATTTTTATAGGAAAAGAGGTGGTAGTATGTCAAGTCAAAAAAGTGCATGGAGTACGAAAGAAATTTATGGAGATTTACCTGAAGAACAAATTGAATTAGCTAGACAACAAACAAGAGATACAATTAGATCAAAAGCTGGTGATAGATATAATGATGAAGTTTTGACAATTTTTGGTGGTGGTAATGATGATGCAACTGGTAAAGAATTTCAAGATATTGATCCTGAATTAGTTACATGGGATGGTCCAGATGATCCAGAAAATCCAAGAAATTGGTCAAATAAAAAAAAATGGACAATGACATTAATTGTTAGTTTATATGCTACAGTTTCACCGATTGCTTCATCAATTTTAAGTCCAGCAGTTCATAAAATGAGTGAAGATATCAATTTAACTAATACTGTATTACAAAGTTTTAGTGTTTCAATATTTATTCTTGCATGGGCTATTTGTCCCTTATTTTTGGCTCCAATTTCTGAAATGTATGGTAGAGCACCAGTTTTAAATATTTCAATTGTTTTATTAGTTATATTTAATGTTGCATGTGGATTAGCAAAAACTCCAGCACAAATTTTAGTTTTAAGATTTTTTGCTGGCGCTTGTGCATCACCACCTCCATCAGTTGCAGCAGCAGCTTTAAGTGATATGTTTTGTGATGAAGAAAGAAATGGTCCAATGAGTTTATATAGTTTGGGACCATTATTAGGACCAGTTATTGCACCAATTATTGCTGGTTATACAGCTCAATATTTAGAATGGCAATGGGTATTTTGGATTTTATCAATTATTACAGGTATTACTGCATTATTAGGTTGTTTATTATATAAAGAAAGTTATGGACCAGCAATTTTGGGTAAAAAAGCTAAAAAATTAAGAAAAGAAACTGGTAATCCAAATTTACATACAATTTTTGAATTAACAAGAGAACCTTTTGGTCAAAGATTATTTATTGCAGTTACAAGACCATTAATGATTATTGTAACACAACCAATTGTTTTTGGTTTAGGATTTTATATGGCAGTTGTTTATGGATTAATGTATTTAATGTTGGTTACATTTCCAAAATTATGGACTGATTATTATGGTTATTCATTAGGTATTAGTGGATTAATGTATATTGGTCTAGGAGTTGGATTTGTTTTAGGATTAGCTGTTTGGACTCCATCAATGCAAAAAAGTTTTTTATATTTAAGTTCAAAAAATCCAAAAGGTACACAACCAGAATATAGAATTGTTTTGGTACCAATCTCATCAGTTTTATTAGGAGCTGGTTTAATTATTTATGGTCAAACTGCTGAACATAGAACTCATTGGTTTTGGCCAGTATTTGGTACTGGATGGTTTGCATTTGGATTAGTTTGTACATTTTCAAGTATTCAAAATTATTTAATTGATGCAGCAGTTGAAAATTGGGCAGCAAGTACAGTTGCAGCTGCTAGTGTTTTTAGATCATCAATGGGTGCAACTTTTCCATTATTTGGACCAATTATGTATGAAAAGTTGGGTTATGGATGGGCTAATACAATTTGTGGTATTGCAGCATTTGTTTTAGGAATTCCATTCCCAATTATTGTTTATATTTATGGTCCAAGAATTAGAGCTTGGACTACAAGAAGAATTATTCAACGACAACAGAAAAAAGAAAAAGAAGTTGTTTAATACATTTATTTATTATTATTATTATTATTTATTATTATTCAAATCTATCCTTAGGCTTAGGTAATTCCTTAATTAATGCATTTTTTTTTTCATAATCACAATATTGTAATTGTTCAATTGGAATTTTTTCACTAAATTTATCCATTCCTTCAGAAAATTGCATCATTAATCCGGCTGCGTGATGCCATTCAACATGACAATGAAATGCCCAAATTCCGGGGTTATCAGCTTTCCATCTTAAAACGGTATGACCAAGCATTGGCACAACATGAGTGTCTCGGATAAGAGGTTCAGATGTATATTTGACATCTGGGGTATATAATCCAAGTCCTCTTGAACTTTGATATGTTCTCATAATCCAAAAATCATGACCATGTAAATGTAAAGGATGATCTGAATCATCAGGATTATCAACAATTAATTCAACAACACTATTTAAAGGAATATCAACAATTAATTGAGATCCACCATATTTTTCATTTGGTGAACTTAATGTAGGTACTTTTATATCATTTGTTGTTAAATTAGTTTTAACATGTAGATTTGGTGCACCAATTGATGGCATAAAACTTGTTCTATTAAAAAATGCAAATGGTGCTAAATCTACTTGTTCTAATTTCATTGTTTGAATTGTTATCTTTAATTTTATATCAGGTTCAGGTATTTGATTTTGAATTAAAGGTTTTAATGTTAAAGGAGTATAATTTTTGGATTCAAAAATTTCTGGATTTTCATCAGGTATATTATTAAAATTATTACCAATTGGAACAGTTAGAGTTGTATTTAAATCTGGTGGAATATATTGATAATTATCCATCCCCATTTCTATTCTAATAAAAGTATCATATTGAGGTTGAATTTTTAATAAATAACGTTGCCCTGGTGATATTTTTATCATTGTAGTTATTTTTGGTTTTAATTTTGTACTATCAGCTTCTAAAATCCAAAATTTATGACCATCAATTGAAAAATAGAAATCAGTTAATGCAGCAGCATTAATAATTCTTAAATTAAATTCTTTAAAAGGGAAATTTATACTATTATTACCATTTATAATACCTTGATCTGGTACTGGTTCAAAACCTCCACTTTCTCTACTCATATATTTTTTATAAATCTCATGTAAATCATCTTTATACCAACTTTGTAAAAATAATACTCTATCTTTTTTTAAATCATTTTCATAAATTATTAATCCACCAAAAAAACCTTTTAATCTTTGAAAATGATGATGTGAATGATACCAAAATGTCCCGGGCTCATCAGCTTCAATTATATAAGTAAATTTTTTACCGGGCGGAATTCCACATTCAGTAATCCCCGCAGTACCATCCATATGATTCCTACCTCGTTGTTTCAAGCCATGCCAATGTATTGAAATAGTTTCATTTAATTTATTTTCAACATTAATCTTTAATATATCACCAACTTTTAAATGTAATTCAGGACCTGGTGATTGTCCATTAATATTTATATCATTATTAGTAATATTATAATGAACAGTCCAAAAAAGTTGGATACCTTGATTATCATATTTTTCGCAACCAAAATATATTAACCCTGTTATCATCCAATAAATAACATAACGTATTAAAAAGTACATTATTGTTTTCATTTTAGGAAATAAAACATCACTTTATAAAAAAACAAAATGTCTCAGGGGAATATTATTTACGTATCAATTCCAGGTAAAAGTATACCATAACCACTGTAAGGTAGGAAAAAGTGTAGTAGCAGCCGCGCACGCGAGGGATTAATTCTGTGTCAATATTGAGCTCTTAGATCCTGATCGGTGTTAACTAGAAATTCCCCTTATGTCCGGCTAAAAAAAAAAGCTTAATTTTCCTTGTGTGTACTGTGTACTAAGCTATTGTAATACAGTTAGTAATATTAATATTAGCTTAATTTTTAGTGGTGGGATTATAGAGCGGGGAAATTCAAAATACAAAAAAAAAAAAAAAAAAAAAAATATTTAACTTTACTCAAATCCCTTCTTGATTTTATCAATCAAAAGAACAAGAGAAAGTAAAAAAAGAAAAATGGTTACAACTAAAGAGGTTGAAAAACATAATAATAAAGGTGATTGTTGGGTTATTATTAATGGATTAGTATATGACTTAACAGAATTTTTATCATCACATCCAGGTGGACAAAATATCATTTTAAAATATGCTGGTAAAGATGCTAGTAAAAAATTTCAACAAATCCATCCATTTAAACCTCATGAAATTGAAAAATATGTAGATAAATCAAAGCATTTAGGTCCATTAGAAGATCAAGATCAATCAGAAGAAGAAACTGATCCAGAAGAATTACAAAGATTAGAATTTGAAAAAAATAAACCTCCATTAAGTCAAATGTATAATTTATCTGATTTTGAGCATGTAGCAAGAAAAGTTATGTCAAAAACAGCATGGTCTTATTATTCATCGGGTGCAGATGATGAAATTACAATGAGAGCAAATCATAGTGCATTTCATAAAGTTTGGTTTAAACCAAAAGTTTTGGTTGATGTTAGTAATATTGATATGACAACTACAATGTTAGGTACAAAAGTTGAAGCACCATTTTATGTTACAGCAACTGCATTAGGTCGATTAGGACATGAAGATGGTGAATCTGTTTTAACAAAAGCATCAGATAAAGAAGGTGTTATTCAAATGATTCCAACCTTAGCATCGTTATCATTTGATGAAATTGTTGATGCAGCTACTGATAAACAAACTCAATGGATGCAATTATATGTTAATGAAGATAGAGAAGTTACTAAAGAAATTGTTCAACATGCAGAAAAAAGAGGTATTAAAGGGTTATTTATTACAGTTGATGCTCCACAATTAGGTAGAAGAGAAAAAGATATGAGATCAAAATATGATGCAGATGCTGCAGATGTTCAAGATGAAGGTGAAGTTGACAGAAGTCAAGGAGCTGCAAGAGCTATTTCATCATTTATTGATGCATCATTAAATTGGAAAGATTTACCATGGTTTAAATCAATTACTAAAATGCCAATTGTTTTAAAAGGTGTTCAAAGAGCTGATGATGTTTTGAAAGCAGTTGAAGCAGGTATGGATGGTGTTGTTTTATCAAATCATGGTGGTAGACAATTAGAATTTGCAAGACCATCAATTGAAGTTTTGGTTGAAACAATGAATGCATTAAAAGCTAATAATTTACAAGATAAAATTGAAGTTTATATTGATGGTGGTATTAGAAGAGGTACTGATATTTTAAAAGCATTATGTTTAGGTGCAAAAGGTGTTGGTATTGGTAGACCATTTTTATATTCAATGACTTATGGAGTTGATGGGGTTAGAAAAGCAATGCAATTATTAAAAGATGAATTAGAAATGGATATGAGATTATTAGGTGTTAGATCTATTGATGAATTGAGTAGTGATTTGATTGATGTTAAATCAATTGATAATTATGGTAGTACACCAAGTGATAATTTATCCAATAAAGTATATGAACCATTAGCACATCCTGAATTTAAATCTAAATTGTAATTTTAGTTCATGTTGTTATATATAGATTTTTGCAATATAAATTATTATTATACTATTATTCTCAAATTGTATAATAAACTATTATTTTAACAAGTTTACGCGTCAAATTCATCATCGATTTTTTGCTACAATAGATTAGATGGAGATGAGATCTGCGCGAGCGGATTTATTATTATCCAATTTTTTTTTTAACCTATCATATTGTAACCTCCAACATTAAGAAAAAAAATACTACACTATGTGGGACTTTTTTCCTCTATGTATTATCAATGATATTAAATAATCAGAATGTTTTTCCGTTCATCATCAACCCTGCGTATTAAAATAATCTTAAAATCAAGATCTATTCTCCACAAAAATATTTAACTATTTTCATCATATATTTTTCCATCTTTCATCCAAATCATTATAATTCGGAAGCCGATACAATAAGCTATTTTTTTTTTATATCGGCTTCTCGGTCTCAAATTTTTTTAGATTCTATTGGCTTCCCTTTTCCCAACATCCCCTTTTTTTCTTGATTTTTTTTCAGCTGCATGCTCACCCTCTAAAGCTCTCTACGAGAATTAAAATTAATTAATTTACCCATCAAAAAAACAATAATAACCTGCACTACTACACACACGAAAAAAATTGTGAACACATAAAATTTTTTTTTTTCTCCTCCTCCTCTAATAACCTCCATTTTTTTTTTCTCTCAATTTTTTTTTTTTTTTTTTTTTTTCTTAACAAATTTTTCCGAATTCACTATACAAAAAATTTAAAAAATGTTAAGATCATTACAAACTAGAGCATTTTCAACTACTGCTAGAAAATTAAATTATGCTAGTACTGCCAAAAACTTAATGGTTGGTAAAGATACCAGAGTTTGTATTTTAGGTATGGGTAAACAAGGTACTTTCCATGCTCAACAAATGATGGATTTTGGAACCAATGTTGTTGCTGGTGTTTCTCAATCAAAAGCTGGTCAAACTCATATGGGAATTCCAATGTTTTCAAATGTTGCTGAAGCTGTTAAAGAATCAAATGCAAATGCTGTTGGTATTTTTGTTCCAGCACCAGCTGCTGCTCAAGCAATTGTTGATACCGTTAAAGCAGAAGTTCCATTAGCTGTTTGTATTACTGAACATATTCCTCAACATAGTATGGCAAGAGTTGTTGATTTATTAAAAAATCAAGATAAAACTAGATTAATTGGTGGTAATTCACCAGGGATTTTAAGAGTTAATGGTGGTGATCCAGAAGATAAATGTAAAATTGGTATTATGCCAGGTAATATTTTCAAAGGTGGTAGAATCGGTATTGTTAGTAGATCAGGTACTTTAACTTATGAAGCAGTTAATCAAACTACTAAATATGGTTTAGGTCAAACTTTAGTTGCTGGTATTGGTGGTGATCCATTCAACGGTACAAATTTCATTGATTGTATTAAATTATTCTTAGAAGATCCTCATACTGAAGGTATCATTACTATTGGTGAAATTGGTGGTGATGCAGAAAATTTAATGGCTCAATACTTGAAAGAAAATAACTATGGTGAAGGTAAACCAAATAAACCAGTTGCTGCTTATATTGCAGGTAAATATAGTCCAAAAGGTAAAACTATGGGTCACGCAGGTGCTATTGTTAGTAGTGGTGATAAATCAGGTACTGCTGAAGCTAAAATGCAAGCTTTAAGAGATGCTGGTGCTATTGTTGTTGATTCCCCAGGTATGTTGGGTAAATCATTATATGATGAATTCGTTAGACGAGATATGTTGTAATTTATTTTCTAAGTTTTTTCATAATAATTTAATATATATATATAAAAAAAAAAAATTAATTCTCTATAATAATACTAGATGCTTTACGTAATCTATTCATAATTGCTAAACCTTCATTTGTCTCATCAACAGCTTCAACTAGAATCAATTCTGCTCCTTTTTGATCCATATTTCTTAACATTGAAAATAAATTATGTGAAATTTCATTACCATTTGATCCTAAACTTTGATCAATTACTTTAATTCCTAAATTTTCAATATTTTTTGATAATAATTCTTTAAAATTAGTTGTTCTTAATAATCCAATTGTTTTAATTTCATTATTTTCATTTTTTATATAATCTAAAACTTTATCCTCATTTGAATTAATAAATAATGTTACAGGTGCATTTGGTGAATAATGTTTATATTTCATACCAGGAGTTTTAACTTGTTCATTTTGTTTAGCTGAAGGTTTTGCTACTATAATATTTGACCATTGATTACCACCATATTGTTTAATTTGTTCTAATGATACCCCACCAGGTCTTAATAACATTGGTGGATTAACTAATCCATCAACAACTGTAGATTCAACTCCAACTTTACATTCACCACCATCTAAAATTAATGGAATTTTACCATTTAAATCTTCCAAAACATGTTGTGCAGTTGTTGTACTTGGTCTTGTTGATGCATTTGCAGATGGTGCGGCTAATGGTAAATCCGATTCAGCAATTAAAGCTCTAGCTACTGGATGTGAAGGCATTCTAACTGCAACTGTTTCTTGTCCAACAGTTACAGCAGTTGAAATATTACTATTTTCTGGTACAGGTAATAAAATTGTTAAAGGACCTGGCCAAAATTGATTTAATAATGGTAAATAAATATCTGGAATTTTTGTTTGTAATTTTCGTTCTAATTGTTCTAAACTTGATACATGTACAATTAAAGGATTATCAGCTGGTCTATTTTTTGCAGCATAAATTGAATGAACAGATTCTGTATTTAAACTAGATCCTGCTAATCCATATACTGTTTCAGTTGGTATTGCAACAATAGAGTTTGATTTTAATAATTGTGCTGCTTCATTAATTTGATCTTTTGTTTCATTGTTTGTATATGTAGGTTTTTCATTTATGAATTTAATAGTTGATGGATCAACTTTTAAAATTTTTGTATGCATTTTAAGCACACTTTTTAGAGTATTTGTTAGTCGTATTGTTGAAAAATCTTAAATTTTTCTTATATAGAAATAGATTTGATGTTGAAAAAAAAATTTAGATATCAGAAGTAAAAAAAAAAAAAAAAAAAATTTCCCCGATCGGGGGGCAAAATTCTAGAATCACACAGCATCACAGCTGGTAAAAGTACTGTAGTCAATAAAATTACCTCCCAATAATTATTTTTTATTATTTTTTTTTCTCCTTACAACACATACATAAAAAAAAATTATACTAGCAAAATAAAGGAACAAAAATGAAGTTATATTATATGGGAGTTCTTCGACATCAACAAGGTCAAGAAAATGCATTAGAATTAGCAAGTGCTAAAGATTTATCAAGTTTTGGATTTTTCCAAAGAAGTAGTGTTGATCAATTTATGACTTTTTTTAGTACTACTATTGCAGCAAGAACTAAAGCTGGTCAAAGACAATCTGTTGAAGAAAATAATTATATGGCACATTGTTATGCTCGACAAGATGGTTTAGTTGGTGTTATTGTTGCAGATCAAGAATATCCACCAAGAGTTGCATTTCATTTATTAAATAAAGTTTTGGATGATTATTTAGCACAATATCCTCAAGATAAATGGATTAATGCAACTGATAATACAGGATTAGATTTCCAACCTTTAGAAGATTATTTAAAAAGATATCAAGATCCAAAACAAGCAGATACTATTATGAAAGTTCAACAAGAATTAGATGAGACTAAAATTGTTTTAAATAAAAGTATTCAAGGTATTTTAGAAAGAGGTGAAAGATTAGATGCATTAGTTGATAAAAGTGAAGCATTATCAAATTCAAGTAAAATGTTTTATCGACAATCAAAGAAAGCAAATAGTTCATGTTGTGTTGTTATGTAGCTAATTCTACATTATTTAGGTACTAATAATTTTTAATCTATGAAACATTGTGATGAGTATTTTTTTTTTTTTTAAAAGTATTATTATTTCTTCCTATAAGATTCGAACTCGTAAAGTTCCATGCGTGTAAAGCTCTCAGCACAGTTTAAAGTTTTTTTTTTGTTACTTGATATCTCCCAACAAAATTCCTGCTTGACTATAACATTAAAAAGGTAAAAAATTTTCTGTCATCAATTTTTTCATCGTTTTTGTTCAAATTGACTTTTTTTTTTTTATCGACAGAAATTAACTAAAAACGAAAACATGTCAAGTTGTCCAAATTGTGGGTCATCAGACATTTTTACTGATAACAGCACATATGAAAAAGTTTGTGGAGGTTGTTCAAGAGTTGTTGAAGTAAATTCTATTGTTAGTGAAGTTACATTTGGTGAAAACTCATCTGGTGCAGCAGTTGTTAATGGTACATTTTTATCTCATGATCAAGGTGTTGTTACCGGTGCAGGAGGTAAATTTGGTCAACAAAGTGAATCAAGAGCTATTACATTAGAAAAAAATAGGGCAAGAATTAATAAAGTTGCAGCAAGATTATCAATTCCTGAACATATTGCTGGTAGTGCATTTCAATATTTTAAATTAGCATTGGCAAGTAATTTTATTAAAGGTAGAAAAAGTCAATATGTTGTATCCGCTTGTTTATATGTTGCATGTAGAAGAGCAAAAACTACTCATATGTTAATGGATTTTGCTGAAGCTATTTATGTTAATGTTTTTCAAATTGGTGCAACTTATTTACAACTAATTAAAAATTTGGGTATTACTGGTGTTCCATGTATTGATCCTTCAATTTTTATTGAAAGATTTACTGCACAATTATCTTTTGGTGAAGAAGGTGGTAAAAAAGTTCGAGATGATGCAAATAAATTAGCTCAAAGAATGAGTAGAGATTGGTTAGTTTATGGTAGAAGACCTGCAGGGATTGCAGCAGCTTGTATTTTATTAGCATCAAGAATGAATAATTATAGAAGATCAAAATCAGAAATTGTTCAAATTGCAAAAATTGCTGAAGAAACTGTTCAAAGAAGATTAGATGAATTTAAAACTACTAGTGCAGGAACTTTAACAGTTCATGATTTTAGAAATACTCAAATTGAATCTGAAGCAGATCCTCCATCTTTTACAAGACATCGAATTCAAGAAGCAAAAGATGAAGAATTAAGAATTGAAAAAATTAGAAAATTAGAAATGGGTGAAGATTCAGATGATGAAGATGATCAAGAAATTATTGAAATGATTAAAGATATTGATGAACAAGAAGAAAAATTAAAAGATGAAAATCAAAACAAAGATGAAAAAGAATTAGCTGATGAAAAAAGAATTACTGATGAAATTGATTTAACATTACATGATCCAGAATTTAAAAAAGCAAGTAAAGCATGGCAAATTGTTAAAAGATATAAAGAAAAAAAGAAACAAGAAGAATTGGAAAGAAAAGAATCAAAAGAAAGATCAGAAAATTGGGTATCAAATGTTCGTGATGATCCTGAAAGTTTATCAGATGTTGATGATGAAGAAGTTGATTCATTTATTTTATCAAAAGAAGAAGTTGAAATTAAATCAAGAGTTTGGATGTCTTTAAATAGAGAATATTTAATTCAAATGGAAAATAAAAGATTACAAACAGAAGCTGATATTAGAAATGGGGTTTATAAAGTACCAAGAAAAAAGAAAAAGAAGAATATTAAAGATGAAGTTAAAGATGAAGGTGAACCAAGTAGTGCTGCTGACGCTGCTAGAAAAATGTTACAAAGTCGTGCATTTAGTAAGAAAATTAATTATGCAGCTGTTGAATCATTATTCAAAAAGAAATAGTTTTTTAGAGTTTTTCTAGATCTTTATTATATAGTACTAATTTATTTATTTATTTATTTGTTTATTTATTTTTATTTTTTTTGTTGGGAGGATATTTATGTTTTTTATTCTTTACAACACCAACTTTTTTTTTTTAGCTTTCTAATTAATTTAACATTCTTCAAGAACAATGGATATACCAGAAATTGTATCACTTATATTACAAAACTTTGATAATGAATTAGCTAACTTTGCTTGTGTTAATAAATTATGGTTTAATGAAGCAACGCGTATTATATGGTCAGAACAAAAAGAACAATCATATTTCAGAAGATTAACACAAGTTACTAATCATGATAGACAACAAATTTATGCAAATCATTTGAAAAAAGTATCAAGAGGATTTTTTAATTTTTTAAACAATTATCCTTTTATCAGTAGATTAAAATTTATATCGGTAAAAAATATTTTTGTTCCATCAAATTTATTAACTGATATTATGATTTCTAATATTATAAAACAATTTCCAAATTTAAAAAATTTAACAATTGAAATAAAATTATCAAAAATATTAAAAAAAGATATTCATCCAAATTCAATTAATAAATTAGTTCATTCTTTAAATTTGGAATCTATTACATGTCGAGGTTATGAATATCCAGATTTAAAAAAAATGTTTTTATTATATTCAGCAGATACTAAGATTCAAAGTTTAGATTTTGTTTATTATAAAGATCCAAATTTATTTTTAAAAATTGAAGAACAAAATGAAGATGATTATATTCAAAAATTTAGTTTTGATGATATAAGTTTAAAAAATATTAATAATCCATTTGAAAATTTAAAATTTTTAAAAGGTGTAACAAAATATGAAATGATGGAATTATTAAGTTGTGTAAATACATTACCATTATTGGAAAAATTAGTTATATTACAGAAAAAAGCAAGATCTATTGGGAATGATTTACAAGATGTTTTGAAAGTAAAATGTCCTAAATTATCAAGTTTTGAAAAAGCTGGAAGTAAAACAGTTGTTAATGTTAATTTAAAGAATTATGTTAGAAAAAGAAGAATTGATTCTTTAGAATGAGATATGACAATTTGAAACATAAAAAATAAAAAAAGAATTATAAAAAAATTATTAACCAATTCAAAAAAAACAATTGATCAATACTATTATTGATCAGAGCGAGTAGATTGATTCGACCCAGGATCGAACTGGGGACGTTCTGCGTGTTAAGCAGATGCCATGACCAACTAGACCATCGAACCGTCCGCTGCTTTTTCTTTAAAAAATCAATTTCGCTATCCATTCCAAGGCCGTGGTAACGCTTCAGCGCCGCACAATATGCGGCTCAAATGCGGCTCAAAAATGTTTTACGTCATGTCATTTTAGTATTTTAAGATATTTAGATATGAAAAGATATTGAACAGAATATATTAATTTCAAAATATTTTATGTAAAATGTTCATAAACTTTGGATCAAAGTTGAAGGAGATATAATCATCCGTCCTTAAAAATTTCCTAAAAATGGGTTTTATTATTGAAAATAATGATAAACTTCTTAAATAAATTATTTCATTTATTAGAGAATTTTTAAAATTGTATTTCTAAATTGTTTATGTTCAAAAAACAAGGATGGTGTTAAAATGACAAGATATTTTTTCAAATTTTATTTTGGGTGAGGACGCTTTTTGGGACGCAATTTGTAGAATGAATAGTATAATAATTTTAGACCTGCTTAAGTAATTTTTTGCTGCTTAAACGAATTTTGTCATTTGTCATTTTATATATTTTCAATTGTCATTTTTAATTGTCAAGTGTCATTTTAATTTTAATATTGCCATTTTAATCTATCGATTGTTATGTACCATTTCATATATAAATTTATTATTTTAGCCAATTTATAACCATTTGTCATTTAAATTGCCATTTTATTCATGATTTTTCGTACTTTTGGTTGTCATTTTATATTATCATTTGTCATTTTTATATATTGAGTGTCATTTTTAATTGACTACTGCCATTTTAATCTATCGATTGTGATGTATCATTTCATATATAAATTTGTCATTTTAACTAGTCCATAACCATTTGTCATTTAAATTGCCATTTATAAATTTTAGACTTTTGGGTGTCATTTTATATGTTTTCAGTTGTCATTTTTAATCATCGACTGTCATTACTACCTAACTATTGCCATTTTCATCTATCGGTTGTCATGTATTATTTCATATATATATTTGTCATTTTGACCAGTTCATAGCCATTTGTCAGTTAATTGTCATTTATGGATTTTATACTTTTAGTTGTCATTTTATATATTTTCAATTGTCATTTTTAAATATCGATTATCATTTTAATTTTAGTATTGCCATTTTAATCTATCGGTTGTATTGTATCGTTCCATATATAAATTTGTCATTTTAACTAGCCCATAGCCATTTGTCATTTAAATTGCCATTTTATTCATGATTTTTATGCATGCTTTTCGTTGTCATTTTATATTATTGTTTGTCATTTTTATATATTAAGTGTCATTTTTAATTGACTATTGCCATTTTAATCTATCGATTGAAATGTATCATTTAATATACAAATATCTTATTTTGGCAAGTTCATAACCATTTGTCATTTCTCTGTGGTTTTCATTTTATATTACCGTTTGTCATTAATTTTTAATTTTCAACTGTCATTTTAATTTGACTATTGCCATTTTAATTTTTCAATTGTAATCTAGCATTTCATATACAAATTTATCATTTAATCAGTTCATAGCCATTTGTCAGTTAATTGTCATTCCTCTATTTTTTCGAACTTTGGTTGTCATGTTATATTAACGTTTGTCATTTTTATATATTGAATGTCATTTATATTTCACTATTGCCATTTTAATCTATCGGTTGTCACGTATCATTTCATATATAAATTTGTTATTTTGACCAGTTCATAGTCATTTGTCATTTAAAATGCCATTTTATTCCTTATTTTTGCACTTTTGGTTGTCATTTTGTATTAACAATTGTCATTTTTATCTATTAAGTGTCATTTTTATTTAAGTATTGTCATTTTGATCTATGAATTGTGATGTATCATTTCATATATAAATTTGTCATTTTAACGAGACCATAGCCATTTGTCATTGAAGTTGTCAGTTATCCAGGTTTTTTACACTTTTGGTTGCCATTTTATATTAACGTTTGTCATTTTTATGTATTAAGTGTCATATTAATTTGACTATTGCCATTTTAATCTTTCAGGTATAATGTATCATTGAATATATAAATTTGCCATTTTAACGAGACCATAGCCATTTGTCATTTAAATTATAATTGTCACTGGTCCATTTTTTTTCGTACTTTGGTTGTCATTCTATATTATCATTTGTCATTTTTATCTATTAAATGTCATTTTAATTTGACTATCACCATTGTAATCTATGAATTGTCATGTATCATTTCATATAAAAATTTCTTATTTTAACTAGACCACAGCCATTTGCCATTTAAACTGCCATTTTATTCATGGTTTTTATACTTTTGGTTGTCACTTAATAGAAATGTTTGTCATTTTTATATATTAAGTGTCATTTTAATTTGTCAATCGTCATTTTATTTTTTGACATCGTTTCTCTAAAATGAATGCTTGGTTCTGTCATTTAGTTGTCATTTTGGATTCCCAGCTAGTAATTGTCATTTTCATTTGTCATTTTTTCTGACTGTGCCAATATTTTTTTTTTTTTGGTCATTTGTCATTTTTTTCTGTCTTTCAGTTTTAGGCAACATTTGATAGTTGCCATTGTGTTATTATATCTTGAATATTTCGATCAATTAACCAATTGTAAAATATGTACACTGTTAAGTTTCTGAATCAATATAGGTAACTGTCAAAAACCATAATAGCCCTACAATGAAAAAAGTATAACAAGTTCATGGATCGTATTAACTGCTAACTACAACTACTTATATATCTACGATTAAGAATAGATCATACTGCTACTCTACTTGAAATATTTTTTAAAAAAAAAATTAATTAATAAATAAAAAGCTATATACAAAAAAGTCAAGAGAACTATTCTTCTTTATGGCCATATTTAGCAACTTTCATACATTCTTCTTCAAATCCTGGAACATGAATATATTCAATACCATTTTCAGTTAATCTTTCTTTACTTGTATTTTTTGATATAAAAGTATCAGGTTCCATAACACCAACAAAAACAGTTTTAATTTTCCCAGTATTTAAAATACGATCTAAACAAGGTAAATTACCACTTAATCTTTCAGAACATGGTTCCATTGTTGTATAAATAACAGTACCTTCAGGAACATCTTGTTGATTGTTTTTTGATTTATATTTTTCTAATGCACATTGTTCAGCATGAGTATTACCAGGTAATTCTCTTGAATAACCAGTTTCTAATATTTTACCATCTTTAACTAAAACAGCACCAACACAAAATGCAGTTTCTGTTGGTCCACATTTTTTAGCTTCTTCTAAAGCTCTTGACATCATTGGTATATGAGATTCCATTGCCCAATCAGGAATTTCTGTTGAATAACCCCATGAACCATCTTCTGCATAATATTTTAATGCATGTAACCATAAATCCAAATCATTTGGACCAGGATCAGTATATAAAGCAGTACCACAAACATCACAATTCTCACCAGTTAAATGTTCACCTTCATTATTTGGATGATACCAACTTGATGCAATAGTTTGTTTACCAACTTTATCTAATTCTTTAGCAATTATTTCAAAATCAACAACAGAACCTTTTTTACCTAAATTTTCACCCCAAATATGAGGATTTGAATAAACTGGATCATTTGCAATTGGATGACCTAAATATTGTAAATGCACTCGTAATTGATGTGTTCTACCAGTGAAAGGTTTACATCTAACAATACTAGTTTCACCATCAAAACTAATTCTATTAAAAATAGTTTTTGCTTCTTTACCTTTTTCTTTATCAACAACATTTAATGAAACTCTTGGATCATAACTATATAATGGTTCTTCACAAACAATTTCACCTATTGGAAATTCACCAACAACTCTTGCTAAATATTCTTTTCTAACTTCTCTACCTCTTAATTGTTTACTCATTGTATCTGCTCCCTTTGAATTTTTTGCTAAAAACATTAATCCTGATGTTAATCTATCTAATCGATTACAAGGATGAACTTTTTTCCCTTGTTCATGTTCTAAAACTTTAACAACTGTATTAAATCTATATCTACCAGTTGGGTGTACCTAGTGTTTTTTTTTTGTTAGTTAATTAAACTTTAATTAAAGAAATACTTACAGGAATACCTGATGGTTTATCAACAACAACTAATTCATCATCTTCATAAACAATACCAATTTTTCTTGATGTTACTGGTGATTCATGTTTATGAGTTCTATGTTTAATCAAATCACCATTTCTAACAATTGAATGTAAATTTGCTTGTAATTTATTTAAATAAACTTGACCTTCAGAAATTGCTTTTCTATAATAAGCTTCATCTTTATCTCTAAATTCTGATGTAAAAACATCTAATAATTTTCTATCAATCCATCTTTGTTTACAAAATGTCAAATAAGTGAAATAATATGGTGGAACTCTTCTTAATGTATCAATTTCATATTTTGCACCTTGAGCTAATTCATCTTGAATCGTTGTTTCACCATGAACAATATCGGTTGCAGAATCTAATTGTTGACGTTTCATTCGAAACCCACTTTCATCTCGTTGTGCATGTAATCTTTTTCTCATTTTTCCTGTTACTGACGATAAAGAAAAAGATCTTTTCATTTAATTATTTACTCAAGTATTGAAAGAAAAAAGTGGCTAGTGGAAATTTTTCAAAATTTTTTTTTTTTTTTTTTCATGATGATCGGATCGGAGGTATTTTTCTTGAAAAGTTTACTATCTAAACCTTAAGCTGTTGTTAAGAAACTACAGGCGTTCTACCGATAGACTCATACCGTACAATTTGGTAGTCTATAGTATCTGATAATAGGATTATTCTTTTTCTAGTCCCTAGGTATTGAAAGTTAAGACTTTCATATTTAGTTTTATTCTTCTTAAATAAACTTAAAACTGAACCTAGATGGCATTTCCAATGATCTAAGCGAAAAAGTTAATAGTGTTATAAGAAATGACTTTAATTTTGATTCTCTTGGCTAGATCTAGTTTTAAAATTTTGTTAATAACATATGAGATGCGGCTCAATAGTTCTAGGTTGAATACCTATATAGCTAGCTAGCTAGCTAGCCTAGGTTGGTAACCTTATAAAAACTATAGATAAACTTGAATTTACCTTATTATAGTTTTGAAAATCATACTGTGAAATTTTGAGAAACTAAGAGAAGAAAGACTAAGTAAAAATAGTCTTTTCTATTCGATATACATTTATATATATATATCATAATTCAACAAGTGGCACAGTAACGAAATGCGACCATCAATTCAATTTCTATAATAAAGCTACAGGTGCCATATGTACAGCATATATATATTATAATTTATGAATGTCAGGATACTTTAATCAATATCCTAGTTACGAGAGCATACATCAACACTAAAAGTATTTTGGACTTGTGATTGGTTGAGAAATAGATAAAGATAATGCATGCAAATATCGATTCAAATTCATGGATTTATGATATGCGATATTTTTAAGTACTGGCCACTTAAAAAAAAAAAAAATGGGGTAAATTAATATTTAAGTTTACAAATCGTAATAGCCCCCCTCTACAAAATATGGTACAATACTTAAATATTAATATATGTAACTAAAAGAAACTTTAACATTAAGTTTTGTACACGGCTTCTTTTTCATCTTCTCTCCATCATCGTTACATAATAATCAGTTAAAACGTCTCATCTCTTCCTATTCTAATTAAAATAATAATTTTAAATTTCGATGAGCATCTGATCTCATTGTCGTGTCAATTCTAAAGCCATACTATTGATAGTTTAAATTTTTGGAAGGATGTATTTTTTTTTTTTTTTTTTTTTTTCTGTCAAACCAAATTGGTAGAGCAATTATAAACTCAATTTTTTTTTATTTTTTGGATCCTAAGAATCAAAAACCTATGTATATAATCATTGATTATAATATTATGTGTTCATTATGCTTCTTATCAAGGTCTTGTAAAGGTTCACTTCAGATCATTGATCTGTGATAGCTAAAGTTACCCATTTTCAGACGAATTTCGCTAAGTCATGCACTTAGGGAAAATTTTTCATTTAGGGCTGAAAAAAAAAAGAGGGGGGAAAGGTATTCAGATTTATAGCCATAAACCGTTCCAGCACTACTGGTAAGTTAAATTAGAGCTATAACTATAGTTTCTTAAGATCAGGGTTTCTGAATCATTATATGCTGTTTTCACTTCACAGGTAAACAACAAAAATGTATTATATCAGTGTATAACGATTTATTACATTTTTTACCGCTTTTATAAATACTTTTGATCTTAACCCGGTGGGTAGTTTATTACATCGAATTAAAAGATCTTAGAACAATTTTGTATTAGATATCTCAGTACCATGTAGCTTAAATTAATGCTGTATTATATACAATTGTACAGTTAATTTAATCATGCAAAAGGAGATCCTGGATGAATGGAACGTATTTCAATATACATTATATTCAACGGGGTTAGATTTCCTACTCGGTAACTAAAGGAATTTACTATAAAAATTCTAACATGATTAGTTAATTCACGATAACTTATCGCCAAATAGATTTCTAATAATTTCAATATCTCCAACTTTTAGAAGTGGGCTAGATATTTTTTTTAATAATACTATTCAAAAGGGAAAACCAACCTTTAACATTGGAAAGAAAAAAAAAAAAATATATAAACGAATGATATTTCAACAAAAGTTAAAAATCAAAAAAGTGACGACAGAACAAGATTCATGAACCTTTTTTTTTTTCCCTTGCTTACCCCAATCATATTAATCATAATCATTATACAATCTTTAAAACTTTAAGCGACTTGATAATCTATATGCGTTCATAATATTATTAATTAAGGATATTGCGGGGTTCAAGCAGAGGAAAGAAGCTTTGTTTTCCCCTAAAATAACGGCTTTTCAAGAGAAAAAAAACACAAAAAATTAATGTTTTTCTTGTCTTATGTTTCTTTCAAAAAAATGATCCCTAAGTGCAAGTCTTGACGAAGGTGTGTAAAAAGTAAAAGCCGGGTAACCCCTTGCTCATATATGCGTTCTCTGCGATTTTAGCTAGATCTGATCGTAAATTTAGTACTGCTATCTTTGAGCCGCATATTTATGCTTGAGTTAGCCTTTTTAAAAGTACCAGGTACTAATTAGATTCATTTAAATACGGCTGAAAGAATCTACTAACAACTCCGAAACCATCATCACCAAATCTACTTTCTATAGACCAAAAAAGACCATCAAAAACCGTTAAAACTACAATAAAGAACTAATTTTTAAAAGCATAGAAGTACAGAATTCATCGCGCAATAACCCGAAGATCGATGAAGTACAGCAATGGGCATCGTTATTTGAAAAAAAAAATTATCACTTTTATATTTTTCGGGCAAAGTACCGTTGTTAGCCCAGTTTAAACAACTTTTATCAGCACCTATTAATCTAACCAATAAAAAGAAAAAAAAGAAAAATGGTGTGTTGAAAAGTTTTTTCAGTGTCTCGGATTTTTCATAAGGCAACGAGTTAAAAAAAAATTCACTTGGCTCATTGATATAAGTTATATTGAATATATCAAGTATTTCTGTCCATAGATATTTTCTTTCATGTTGAAATGTCGATTTTAACCTTCATCGAATTTTTATAAGCATTTTGATACTGATAAAGCTATGTTTTGATAACTTTACTCAAGAAAAGGGGAAAAGTCGCTACTGCTTTCACTTAACGGATGGATTGATGAAAATTTTGGAAGATTTTTTTTAAGATTTAGACAAATTACTTTTTTTATAATAATCTGAATCAAGCTATGCCAAAAAACTGAAACTTTAAAGTTGTGTTCCTACACAAAGAAGAAACCAATGACAAAAAGATCTAATTCAGGCATAAATAACAAAACTCCTCAACCCAAAAAAAAAAATTCAAGAAAAAGATTAAAGCGGGGCGCGCTCGCATATATATCATACATACAACCTTATCAACCCAAGTTATTTTTCAAAAAGAAATGATTATTATTATACCCGTATATATACTACAGTACGAAGAGTAATAACTTTGCTGACTTTTTGAAATATTTGTTTAAGAGAATTAGTCTAAATGATCTACTATTATAAGCTTTTTAAATACTAATTTATATCATCTTCTATGACTATTTTTTAAATAATTATTGGATATTGGCGTTCCGAAAAAAAATAAAAAAAAAGATTATAAACATTTTCTTTTTTTCTAATTCAACTCCCCTTTTTAAAAAAACAATCTTTCTTAACTATATATATAATAAAGAATATCCATTAAAGAAAAAATTGAATCTTTTTTTTTTTTTTTATAAATTTTTTTTTCTTCTCCATTTTCTTTCATTCAAAATAACTTTGAACACCTTTTACTTTTTTTTTTTTTGCATATTTAAATTCTAATTCATAATAATATAAAGTAATAATGGAGGATAAGAAAGAAGTAGAAGCAGTTTCATACGAACAAGATAATGGATTAGGTCAAACTAGTAATCTTTCGAGATGGGGTAGATTTGTTGATGGGTTTAAACCAGCACATTTTGATGCTGAAGAGTTTGCTGGTATGACTCAAGTCGAAAGAGCAGCTGCTGCAACTGCAAAATCACCATTAAATAAACAATTAAAAGCTCGACATAGTAATATGATTGCTATTGGGGGTTCTATTGGTACTGGTTTATTTGTTGGTTTAGGTTCAAATTTGGTTTATGGGTAAGTTGATTCCTTCTATTATAATAGTCATTATGTTTATTAAAAAATTTGGTACAAATGTTGAAAATATGATACTCGAAGAATCACTGATGCTCGGGTTCCGATATTTCAATAATTGAAAAACGCCTCATCGGATTTTTGGGCGATTTTTTTTTCACATCATGCGGCTCAAATTATTTTTTAATCTGATATATCGATGAAAATACTAACAATAATTTAGACCTGGTAACGTTTTAATTTCATATATTATCGTTTCATCTGCATTATATGCAACAATTCAAAGTTTAGGTGTTTTGAGTACAAATTTCCCAATTGCTGGTAGTTTTAACTCTTTTGCAACTAGATTTATTTCACCAGCTGTTGGGTTTGCAGTTGGTACTAATTATGCATTACAATGGTTAGCTGCTTTACCATTAGAATTAATTGCTGCATCTATTTGTGCACAATATTGGAATCAAGATATTCCTCCAGCATCTTTAATTATTATTTTTTGGTTATTTATTGCATTAACAAGTGTTTTGGGTGATGCTAGAACTTTTGGTGAAGT
Organism: Blastobotrys capitulatus; assembly: GCA_030564325.1. Classification (NCBI taxonomy): domain Eukaryota; kingdom Fungi; phylum Ascomycota; class Dipodascomycetes; order Dipodascales; family Trichomonascaceae; genus Blastobotrys; species Blastobotrys capitulatus. The sequence goes on along the minus strand of JAJLUL010000182.1, from coordinate 2,021 downwards.
TCAATTTATTTTATCATCAATTAAAGTTATTGCAGTTGTTGGTTTTAATATTTTAGGTATTGTTATTGCATGTGGTGGTGGAAAACAAGGTTATTTAGGTGGTAAATTTTGGCATACTCCTGGTGCATTTTTAGGTGAAGGTGCAGGACCAGGTTTTAAAGCATTTTGTTCAACTTTTGTTTCATCAAGTTTTGCATTTAGTGGTACAGAATTAGTTGGGTTAGCAGCAGCAGAAATGAGAAATGTTAGAAGAGATTTACCAAAAGCTGCAAGAGCTACTGCTATTCGAATTGTTTTATTTTATATTGTAACTGTTATTGTTATTGGTTGTATTGTTTCAGCTGATGATAAACAATTATTAGGATCTGGTGCAGTTGTTGATGTTAGTGCAAGTCCATTTGTTATTGCAATTCAAAATGCTGGTATTAAAGTTTTACCATCAATTTTTAATGCAGTTGTTTTAGTTTCTGTTATTTCAGTTGGTTCAAGTTCTGTTTATGCATCATCAAGAACTATTGCTGGTTTAGGTGCTGCTGGTCAATTACCAAATTGGATGGGTTATATTGATCGAAATGGTAGACCAATGGCTGGTATTGTAATTACTTTAGCATTTGGATTTATTTCATTTGTTGTTGCTGCAGGTCAATCAGTTCAAAATGAAGTCTTTGATTGGTTAATGGCAATTTCTGGTTTAAGTGCTTTATTTACTTGGGGGATTTGTAATATTTGTCATATTCAATTATATCATGCAATGAAAAAACAAGGTAGAAGTATGAATGAATTGGTCTTTAAAGGTCAATTAGGTGTTTATGGTGCTTATTATGGTGCATTTATGATGGTTTTTATTTTGGGTATTCAATTTTATATTGCATTATTCCCATATGGTGAACCACCAAGTGCTCAGTCATTTTTCAAAGTTTATTTGGCATTCCCAATTGCATTAGTTTGTGGATTAGCTTATTGGGCTTATTATAGACCACCATTTGTTACTCCTGCTACTTTAGATGTTGATACTGGTAGAAGAATTATGACTGAAGAAGAAATTCGATTAGCTGATGAAGAAGAAGAAAGAGAATTAGCAAGTAGAGGTAGAATGTTTAGAATTTACAAGTTTTTCTGTTAAAGTTAGTAAAAAAAAAGAAAAAATTTTAATGAATTTCTTATTTATTTATTTATATATATTATAGTTTTTTAATTATTACAATTTTATGTTTTATGAACTTTTATTTGATTTTTTTTTTCTATTAGTATTTTGATCGTATATAATGATGTATTGACTGATTGATCCATATCATGATAGTATAATGTTCTATTCTCCACAAATGTTCTTGGCATGATTTGAAGATTCTTAATTATAAAAGTGCACAAAATTTGATAGATGTACTGACAGTGGAGGTAGACACTGATTATCCAATTGATCATCATGGTATTAATTTTATCAGCATGTTTAGTTTTATTGATCGACTACCGGTAGAGTTTAGTACCAAACCAACCTTAGATAATAGTATCGGATATACTGCCTTAGCTAGTAGCTACTGCTTTAATAATTTGTACCATGAGCAGTACTATGATCGACAGCGCTAGACGGATACAATTAAGTCAAGCCTGAAACTGGCCTGCAGTGCTTTTGAATAATCATTAGCGTCTGCGGCTCAGACATTTTTGACACACTATAATGTTCGAAATCTATATGGCTCTAGATTGATCTAACGTTTTGTACTATATATATGATCATTATATACACATGAGTGGATTTGTTGAAAAGTGATTTGCCTACTTCATCCCAGATCATGATACTTTATCCTCATGCCATGGTTTAAACTTGTCAAACGGCAATAGCTACAGTCGGTAGATTGGGAGCCGATCAGACCACGTATGTAATTAAATATAAGAGAAAAATTTTACATTATAAAATTTTCCTCTTCTTCTCTTTATCTATTCTTATATTAATTAGACATAATATATTATATTGTATATTCTATTTCTCTCTGTTCAACAGATTAAGAGTCACATCTCTCCTT
>JAJLUL010000181.1:21124-39810 GCA_030564325.1 Blastobotrys capitulatus | reverse complement strand
TTTTAAATTATTTCTGGAGTTAATTTATATCCATATATATTTATACATTTTAAATTTCTACAAAAGATACATTGAGACACAAATTTTAATTATTTTTACTAACTTGCATTATATTTTTATTTATTTATTTCAACCAAATTAACTAAATTTTACAAGTATTTTCAATAATATAAAAAACTAGAGACATAATAAATTACCAAAAAAAAAAAAAAAAAAAAAAAAAAAAATCATATAAATATAAAGGTTTCCGCTACTCCGTGTTTATCCCGTCTATTTTGTTAATTTTTTATTCAACAAAAAATAATTAAAGAATTAATTCACGATAAAAATCTAGTACTATTGGTAAAAACTTAATCAAAAAGTTTACTTTATAACTCCAACTATTTATATTTATCTCGCTAATATTATTTAGCAAAATTTACTATTCAAAAAAACAAAAATTAAAAAATAAAAACAAGCTAGAGATTTATAAATAATACAAGCAGAATGCAGTCTCCACAACCTTCAAATCCATTGGCTGCTGTTCTAAATCCAACTAATGAACCACCTATACCAACAAATACTTCAACAACTAGCAATACTAACAATTTAACGAATCATTCTAATAATATACAAAATCTACCTGTTAATACAGAGTCAACAACATCAACAGTACCTTCAGCATCTCCACAATTAGATAACACAACTATTTTGCATAATACTACTACTAACGAGTCACAAGATAAAATTACACAGGCATTAAATAATCCTTATTTGTCAGCAAAAGAACGCGCTGCTATTATCAAACAAGAAGCATTAGAAAAATATGGACCAGATGTTGTGATTAGTGTAAGTATTTTTTGGTTTTTTATTTTTCATCCAAACTTATGGACCTCGGTGTTAGATGGTCTAGGCTTAAAAAAAAAATATTATCTGGGGAAAAAATTTTTTTTTCTGGGGAAAAAAAATTTGAGCCGCTCAGGTTAATTAATGGACTTTACACACCATACATTTGATTTGAACACCAAAATTATTTATAAAACAATTACTAACGAAACTAATTAGCCGAGAACAGGTAGACCTAAACGTCGGAAAGCTAATCGAGCCTGTGTTCATTGTCAAAGAACTCATTTAACTTGTGATGATAGTAAGTACTATACCAAAAAAAAAAAAAAAAAAAGATACAAAATCATACTAACATTGTAAAAAATAGATCGACCATGTGAACGATGTGTTCAACGAGGTTTGGCCGAGACGTGCCGAGATGGAACACGTAAAAAAGCTAAATATTTACAAGATGTACCTGATGCATTGGCTAATCCTTCATCATTACCACCATCATCAACAACAAATACTAAGATAAAAAAAGTTCAAAAGAAGAAAAGAAGTGAATCAATTGCAAGTAATACATCAACAACATCAATAACTACACCTACACCTACACCAAGTTCAGCAACTAATAATAATGTTCCACAATTTCCTATCCAACAAGTTGAAGCATTAAGTAATGGATTGGATCCAAATAAATTAAGAACAAATCATCATAATTTTCAAAGTTCAGCGATCAATTCAGAATATCGTATGATTAGTAATATACTGTATGGTAAAGAAAATAATAGTACAGCAGCTACAACATCTAGTCCTTCAAATGATGGATCTCCTGGTGATACAGGAACTCAGTATCATTCAACAATATTAAATCATTTTACATTAAATGGTGGTGAAACAAATTTGACCGATATATTATCAACGGTAGATGAAAATTCATTCAATAATAGTAATAATAGTAGTAATGATTGGTTAACAGAATCACCAAAACCAAAAAGACCAATTAGTTTCGCAATTACTGATCATAATAACACAATTAACCAACCACCTCCAGGTGTTATAGCAGACACTGCTCCATTTTCATCACAACACCCAGATTGGAGAAAACTGAATGAACCAGCAGATATTTATGCAAATATTAGAAAACCATATTCTTATACCCCAGGTTTCCATGCGTTAATCCAATATTTGAAAACAAGATTTAATAAAACACAATTATTACAAATGGCAAAATGTATGGCAAGATATCGTCCATCTTTTATTGCATGTACAAATACTTTGAAAGAAGATGATTTAATCTTTATGGAGCAGTGTTTTCAGCGTACATTATTTGAATATGAAAAAATCATTCAACAATCAGGTACGCCAACAATTGTTTGGAGAAGAACTGGTCAAATTGCTGCTGTAGGGAAAGAATTTTGTATATTGACTGGTTGGTCAAAAGAAAGATTATTAGATCAACAAACTTTTATTGTTGAATTAATGGATGACGATAGTGTGTTGGAATATTTTGAGATGTTTTCAAACATTGCATTTGGTGATTCAAGAGGAGCAATGATGAGTGGTTGTACATTATTAACACCATCTGGAGTAAAATTGAAAACTGCGTGCATGTGGACATTAAAACGTGATGTTTTTGGAATTCCAATGATGATTATTGGAAATTTTTTACCAATTTTGTTTTAATATTTTTTTTTTTTAAAAGAGTTCCATAAATTCATTACCTAAAATTATATATAATAATAATAATTATTGTGCTAAAATACTTTTAACAAATTCAGTATAATTAACATTACCATCTCTAGTAACATTAACACCTTTTAATAATTCATCTACTTCACTGTCACTTAATTTTTCACCTAAACTTGTTAAAATATATCTTAATTCACCAACACCAATATAACCAGTTTGATCTTTATCAAAAACTTGAAATCCTCTAATATAATCTTCTGGTTCGCCTAATGATCTAAATCCATCAGGTCGGTTCACAATTTTAACAAATGTGTCAAAATCAACTAAATTTTTTTTTTTGTTAATATTGTCATAACTTTATAGTTTTTTTAAGATACTTACATTCACCGTTAACAGTTCGCTCTAATTCATCAATCTCTGCTAGTGTTGGATTTTGACCAACAGCTCGTAATAAGTCACCTAATGCTTCACCGGGAATTCTACCAGTCCCTTTTTTATCAAATAATGCAAAAGCGTCTTTATATGCTTTAGTGTTCTGTGATCCTGCCATTATGAAGTTGTGTTTATAATAAATATGTTATACAAAAAAATTTAAAATAATATAAGAAGCGTGTCGTCTTATAGTCGTGTATATTTGTGGGTGAAATAAAAAAAAAAAAGAGGATTTTATTTTTTATTTTTACGTGTCTTGGGAGAAATAGATTTGTTTTGATTTTTTTTTTTTTTTTTAAATAGTGGTAACCCTTGTAACCAAAAAAAGCGTCTCTAAATAACGCTTTGGAATAGAAAATAGAGTTCTTTTCTTTTGTTTACATTAGATCTTTTTTTTTTTTCACCGGGACGGCAAATTTAATATACTTGGAGGATAATCGGAGTTACCCGGATTAAAAGTATGTCAAAGTCAAAGTTGATATACTTAGACTACTGGTAGGCTTCTATAGATCATATATACTTTGTAATTCGCGTCACGTATCTAAGATAAATAGTCAGTCTAAATAGATCTATCTAGCATGTAGAAGCTTAAGTGTACTGGTGTTTAAAGCTCAGATCTGATGTGATTTTAATTTTATTGAAATAATTCAAAAAATGAAACACTTTATATATATCAGATACCACTAATATTAATATTCTACAATAAGAAATTCAAAAAAATAAGTAGACTAATAATCATAAAATAATAAATGAATAGGATGAAAGCAATATATTTAGAAAAAGGTTATTTATTGGTATAGTCACTCTTACCGCCTAATTTTTCAACTACTTTAACATTGTTTATAATCATATTTTTATCAATCGCTTTACACATATCATAAACAGTAGTTAATGTACACATAACACCAGTTAAAGCTTCCATTTCAACTCCCGTTTTACCATCACATTTCACAGTAACATTACATTCAATTGATTGATCTTTTAACAATAAATTATTATCAATTTTGGTAACAGGAATTGGATGACAAAGTGGAATAAGGTTCGATGTTTGTTTAACGGCCATAATTCCAGCAATCCTTGCCACACTAATAACATCACCCTTCTTATTATTATTTTCTTTAATTTGTTCCAGTACTTTACTATTACTAAAAATAATCTCTCCAAAAGCAGTTGCAGATCTTGATGTTATTGATTTATTCCCAACATCAACCATTCTGGCAGCACCACTCTCATTAACATGAGTTAAAACACTATTAAACCGTTTAAAGCTTTTAAAAAAGTTAACCTCCAATTAAAATCATTGGTCTGTTTTTCATATTTTCTAGTTCACCAATACCTGCATGTTTTTCTTTCTTGTTTTTAACTGCTTTCCCAATTAACTCCAATAATTCCTCTTCACTTGCTCCTCTTCTGATCATATCTCTTAATGATACTTCAGAATTTCCAAATAAACAAACTTTCAAATTGCCATCACCTGTAATTCTTAGTCTTGTACATGTACTACAAAAATGAGATGTCATACTACTTATAACACCAAATCGACCTTTATGGCCTTCAATTGTCCAAACTTTTGCAGTATCACCATTTTTTTCATCTTGTTTCTTAACATTATAATTCGATTTAATTGTATCCAAAATTTCTTGATATGTAAACATCTTTTTCTCACTCCATTTATTTCCATCAAATGGCATATATTCAATAAATCGTACTTCAATTGGTTTATCTTTTGTTAATTCAATAAAATCTAATATTTCATCTTCATTTGTACCTCTCATCACAACAACATTAATTTTAACATTTGGTATACCAACTTCAATAGCAGTATCCAAACTTTTTAAAACTTGTTTAAGGCCCTTTCTTCTTGTCATAAATTGAAATTTTGCATCAACCAAAGTATCTAAACTTAAATTCAATCCCGTTAAACCATATTCTTTTAATTTTTCTAATTTTCTTGGTAGTGCAATCCCATTACTAGTCATACATAATTCCTTCAACCCAGGAATCTCACCTAATTGTTTAAAAAGTTCCATAAAATCTTTTCTAACTGATGGTTCACCTCCAGTCAATCGAATTTTTGTAACACCTTGTTTCACAAAAATCTTTGCAATTCTAATTATTTCATCTGAAGATAATAAATGGTCTGGAGGTGATAATTCAATACCTTCTTCAGGCATGCAATACAAACATCTTAAATTGCATCTTTCTGTAATACTAATTCTCAAATAATCATGTTGTCTATTGTAGTTATCTGTTAAAAATTCGCTAAATGGTTTAGCATTTTTAATCGCTTCCCATCTATTTGAACTTTTAGTAATAGGGAACTCAATTTTGTTAAAATTTTTATATGATGGAGAATGTGAGTTTTGTGAATTATTTAATGCTGCTGATGGTGATGATGCTTGAGATGCTAATAAATAAGTTGAGCTAAAAGCTCTTTTAATACCCAAATGATGCTTTAAACACGTATTGATGAACTTTGATCTTGAAATAACAGGACTCATTATAGTTTTTTTTAATTTTCCAGGGTACTTACACTTGACTTCTGATCATCTATAAAAAAAAAAGGAATGAATAAAAGAAAGAAAAAAAAATTTCAAAAAAAAAGTTAGTTATAATATTGTTTATTAATAAGAGATCAAAGATTGGAAGGAGCAAATCTTTTTGTCTCAAGCCTATAATTAATTTATTGCAGGCGAGAGATACTCTAAGTGGGGATCATTCTCTTACAACACTACCAGTAGTTGGTGGGTTGTACAAATTGTTTGTACTTGGCTTATGAATTCAGGTCAGCGCAGTATAAGTGATAAAACCGCCGGCTAATTAGAGTAATCCCGAGGGTACGTTGTTTATCTCTCCGATGGAACAGCTTTGCTTGTTTTTTTTTTAATTATGCTTAAAGCTCTTTAGACTAGTATACCTGGCACCAGGTATACACTAAACCTGCACAGACGGGCTATATATAGCGTTATACACGTATCTCGTCGTTACCAACAAGCCTGAAAATCCGTCGGAAAAGCTTGGATTAGGGACTTGAATTTAAGTTTATCGGAATGTCGGTATAAAACTGTCTGTCTCTGGCGCGATATACAGTGTATCGACCAATATACGATTCTATGAAAATTTTCGAGACTTGATAAAAAAAAAAAGATTAAATATTAAGCAAAGGAATTAATTATCCAAAAATTTTAAAAATATGGATACTATCGCAAGTGCAAACACATCTAAACCACCATGTACAATTCAAGTTGTTCCTGAAGATGATTCGTTTTTCCTTGTAGGAACGTATAAGTTGGATCAAGCAACAAGAACAAGAAATGGTTCAATAGATATTTATCAATTAGATCCAAGTAATAAATCAATGAATTTGTTAAATTCATCGCAGACTGATTCATCGATTTTAGAGATTAAGTTCCATCCAAAAGATACTTCATTACTTTTCAGTGCACAAAGTACTGGATCAATCATTTTGTGGAAATTTGATCTAGTAACAAAATCAGTTAAACAAATACAAGAATTTCAATTATTTGATGAATCGACACTAGTTTTATCGCTTGTTATTGGAGAAGAATATATTTCAGCCACATTAACAACAGGAGAGGTTGCATTAATTAAATTAACAAATAATTCATTAGAACTATTAAATACATCATTAAATCATATGGATCAATGTTGGATTAGTGAATTTGGTACCAAAACCTTATCAAATGTTTTGTTTACCGGTGCTGATGATTGTCATTTAGTTGCTCATGATACAAGAACATTTGGTGAAAGCAAGCCAATTTGGTCGAGAATGTTACATGATGCTGGCGTTACGTCAATTTTACCATCAAATGATAATTTTTTACCAGATCAACCATTCAGTTTATGGACTGGTGGTTATGATGATAATTTAAGGTCAATTGATATAAGAACTAATGATACTTTAGAATCATATCATATTCCAAGAGTTAAAAATTCTATTGATTTAGGTGGAGGCGTTTGGAGATTGTTACCAAGTCCTGTTAAGAATGATAATAGAGTCTTAGCGTGTTGTATGTATGGAGGTGCAAGAATTATAAATCCAATCGAAGGAAATGAACCCTGTGAAGTTATTAAAGAATATACTAATCATGAATTAATGGTTTATGGTGGTGGTTGGAGAAATGATGGTAAATCCGTTGTTACATGTAGTTTTGATACACAATTAAGACATTGGTCAATAGAGTAATCATTTCAAGAAATAATAATAATTTATTAACTATGTACAAAATAAAAAACTTATAAATAATGCGTAGATTAAAAGAGATGCGAGTGATAAATTTCTTACTTTTTGGAATTATCAGTAAACATTGGAGTTGCTTCCAATCTAATAGCACCTCGTTTTTCTAATTCCTTAATCTGACGCTCTTTTTCTCTTTCCATAACTCGCTTTTGTTTAAAATATTCTACCCAACTTTTAACACAATCTTGTTCATATTTTTGTTCTTCTGGGCCACATTTTTTTGTTGCTTCTTTTGAGTGTTTAATTGCATCTTCAATATCATGTTTATCTAAACATTTGAAAAATTCATCTCTTGAATCCCAGCATGTTTGTCGTTTGCTTCTTTTTGTAATATCTGGTTGATCTTTTAAATCTGGTTTATCTGATGAAAATAACCCCATTATTTAATGATTACTTTATTGTGGTGATGAAAAATGTTCTGAAAAAAAAAAAAAAAATGGAAATTTTATTGAGGTAAAGTTGGGACACCATAATAGTATTGGCCGGTCTAGGTAGGGCTAGCGCTAAATTTGCCACGCGAGTGCTGTACTTGTTGTACAACAGATCAGTGCATCTGGAATATACCTATAAGGAAAGACCGGTACAGTCTGACATACTATACATCTTGAATTGATTCGGTTTGAGAGAATTCATTACAATTTAAACGCTATAATTAATATTAATACATGTGTTTTTATATTTAAGCATTTAATCATCACCTAAAATTATCTATGATAATCAAAATACATGAAAATGAATTTTACAGGTAGCTCAATTACAAGGAAACGTAATATGGCAAATAATTATTATAGTAAAAATGTTAAACAAAAAATTAGAAGACAAAGTTTTTATCAATCTAAAGTTGAGAGAAATAGTGAAAGAATAAGAAGGGAATCTAATATAAAGAATTTTAAGACCAATGCAGAAGATAACTTAAAAAGGTCTGTTAGCAACGACTATAATGATGCAGATGAAGAGTCGAACGAAAATAAAAAGAGAAAAGCATCTGAAGAGGCATGTAATATATTATTAAATTTGAATGATTGTCATGTTGATGATTTAGAAACAAGAAAACAGCAAATATTGAACGATAAGAATTTTTGGAAATCTATTTTACCATGGTCTACTGAAACTAAAGAAAAATATTTGAATAACTGTACAGATGAAGAATTATTTCATTACACAAATGATTCAATTGGTAGTGATGTTATTGAAGATTTACCAAGTTATAGAAACGAACAAATGAATGAATTAAACGATGATAATAATAGTGAAAAAAAAGATCAAAGTTTTTTAAGTAATAAAATTGTTGAATTAAGTGACCAAGAAGCATTTGAGTTATACCAGTCTACAATTAATGATGATGATAATGATAATGATGATAATAATAGTAATAATAATGATGATGATCATGACCAAGAGATTATAATTGAATACACTAACAAATTTGAAAGACAAAATAACCTTTTAGAATTCAAGGAAAGCCAAGATGAAAATAACTATGATTCTGATTCAACTGTTGACCATTCAAATACCTCATTAATTGCATACAAAACAAATACAACAGATCAGAATTTACCAAACAAGTCTATTCAGAATAGTAATCAATGGGCCCAATTTTTATTTCAGTAATTACCATTTAAAAAAAAAATACCTATCTATTCATCATCACCAACATTTTCAATCCAATCTTTTAGATTATTCCAATCAATAGTTTTCTCCTCTTCACCTAATTTATACCAGCCAACAGGCAATCCTTTTTTAAACGCAACAATTGTTGGGATGTCTTCAACTTCATATCTATCAATTAATCCTTTAACATCGTCAGACCCAACTTCTAAATCAACAACATTAACTCTACTTTCAGTTTCATCTGTAACAATTCTATATAATGCACCAGTTAATTGATCACATCTTTTATCGCCTCTCATGGTGAAATTTGCTAGCAATGGTACGTGACCTAATAATAATGGGTTGAATTCAGTTTCAAACCTAACTGGTAAATAGATTTGATTTTTTCGTCGTTGTTCAGGTTTAGTAGAAAAAAAAATCTTCTGATTTCTATAAATTAGTAACCCAGATGTTAAAAACACTGTACCAGTAAAAATATATTTTGAATTTTTGGTTGGGAAAAATGGTCCAAATGGGCTTTTATATTTCATCATTCTATATAGTTTTGCCAAATAGTCTTGTTATTGTGTAATGCTAACTTTTAAAATTTAATTCGAGTATGAGAAGTTAATGTTTTTTTTTTTCTCTCTGCTGGACTGAACTGAAATTTGCTTTGTTTTGTTATCCGATACTTGTTGCATGCTTACAATCAGTAACTATTACAATTGACAACGCGCGCGTATCAATTGAGCTTAGGCTGGAACGCCTCTATATAAATTTACTTAATTAATTAATTATAAGTCATGATCTAGTTTCATTGTCCAAAATATCCAACGTTTATTAAATCAATATAATTTAGATCATGATACCCATATATATACAGTATATATATATATATTGTGTGGTTATATATAAATCTTATAATTCAAATTTTAAATTTAACTCAAGTTCAATCGAATATCGATCATCACAATTCAATTGTGTTGATTCCAATTAATTAGTCCAGTTAGTTCAAATCTTTAATTTATATATAGTTAATTAATATTATATATGTATAAATATAAGCTAGTTATAAGCTATTAAAAGGAAATCATGTTTGAGTACCAGAGTGGTATAATTAATCCATTGTTAAATCGTTAATACGTATAACTGTACTAAAATTAAATAAATAAAAAAAGTGTTTAAAACTAAAGCCAAAACATGATGACTACAATTCAAATATCGATACTTAATTAGTAACTTGGTACATGTACATATCTATGAGAGAATTGATTTTTAAGCATTGGTTATATATTAATCAGTCATTATCAATATAAGCTCACTAAACGGAGCTCCGCATGCTGCAGTACATTTTTAATCGAGTAATAAAGCCTCTAGCTAAAAGCCCAGCCATTATCACACACCCACCTTAAACAATGCACGGCTGGGTCGGAAAATAGTCTAATATTGGTACACATACAGTAATTGAAAAAAAAAAAATGCTGACTAAACTTTTTGTATACAGTTAACTAGAATTAATCTCTCTTTATTTATTAACGTCGCCGAGGGGTTTTTTGTCACACCTTTAATTTAAGTGTATCTTAGGTAATCAAGCTTAAAGAAGTGGAAAAGAAGAAAAAAAAAGTTGAAATTAAAAAGTCTAATTTCGCCTGATTTTTTTTTTTTTTTTTTCTTTCAACTTCCGACAACCTCTACAAGAAAAAAAAAAAAACTGATATTGTAATTGATAAATTTTAACCATTCTAACTTTAACAAAGGCTACAAAAAAAAGTTTATAAAATTATTATTATTTATTTTTGAAAAGTTTGATAAAACAGCAAAGTTGAGGAAAAAGGAAGGTATATATAAATATTAAAAAAAAGAAAAAAAAGAAGGATTCAAGGTAATAAAATATTGTAATCTTTTTTTTTTCTTTTTGTCTACTTCTTTTTATTTTCATCTTTTAAAATAACAAATACCAACTATGTCTGATATTCGCAAACCTGAACCAGTTCAACCGTTTTCATTATCATCATTAGTTTCAAAATTAGAAGAAAAAGTTCAAGAAGATAATAATACTAACTCATCGGATAATATGATTACCCCGCCATCATCATCAACTCCAGCAAAAAATAAACCAATCACATCCAATTGCACAACACCTCAACGAAATCCACCATTTTCTGACAATAACAGCAATAACAACAATAAGCCAATGTCATTAGCAGATGCATTTAAAGCTAATCAATTAAAGTATCAGGAAGGTGGAGAGTATTTTAATAATATGAGTTTAGTTAGTCCTGCTTTTACACCAAATCCAGAAGCATTAAAACCGCAAGATCTATCAACATCGCATTTACATGATGGATTAACAACACCATCGTTACCGAATGAATTACCAAATGTTTTTTGTGAATCTAGGGCTAGAATCCCAACTACTAATGGAGCCGAAATATTTTTGCATTTGTATAAAAACGATCAAGATAATAAAGAACATTTAGCAATTGTTTTTGGTCAACATATCCATTCAAAAACTTTGTTTGCGAAAAGACCTGGTGAAACTGAACATGATCGAATGACTAGAGGTGCTTATACTGGGAAGTTGTATCCTGGTAGAGAAACATCTGATGATGATCAGAATATAAATGATACTAACGACAACAAAAACAATAGTAATAATGATGATGATAATAACAGTGGATCAAGGAAAGATGATGCCAAAAATTCAGATACTCTTGTCAGAATTCATAGTGAATGTTATACAGGAGAAACAGCATGGTCTGCAAGGTGTGATTGTGGTGAACAATTAGATGAAGCTGCTAGATTAATGGCATTAGAAGGCAGTGGTGTAATTGTTTACTTAAGACAAGAGGGTAGAGGTATTGGTTTGGGAGAAAAACTTAAAGCATATAATTTGCAAGATTTGGGTGCAGATACAGTTCAAGCCAATTTAATGTTGAGACATCCAGCAGATGGTAGATCATTTGGTTTAGCAACAGCAATTTTAAAAGATTTAGGATTGGATCATATTAGATTATTAACCAATAATCCTGACAAAATTCGAGCTGTTGAGGGCAAAAATCAAGAAATTACAGTTACTCAAAGAGTTCCAATGATTCCATTGAGTTGGAAAGATAAAAATGCTGGATTTAATTCACCAGAAGTTAATCAATATTTGAAGACTAAAGTTGAAAGAATGGGTCATATGCTTGATTTTGTTCAACAATAGTTTGTACCTCATTAAATTTTTTAATTTTTTTTGCATAGAAATCTCTTGTTAATTATATTTATTTTTTTTTTTTTTTTTTGTTAAATTATTTACCATCCTATATCTCTTTCATAATCAAATGGGCATTTTTTATAACCATTATTTAAACTTGATAATAAGATATCAAACACTCTAACTTTCGCTAATTGTATATGCTCATGAGGTAATTTTGTTATCAAACCACATCTTGAATTATAAGCACTAATAGTTAGTTTTTTTAGATTTGGTAAATTATATTTCAATAAATGTAAAACTGTTTGATCTAATTGTTCAATTGATTGATATTTTGAACCATCAATTATCAAAGTTTCAATGTGTTGAATTGGTTTAGTATTATCGTTATTAATTAGTAAAATGCATCTTGATAATTCAATCGATTCTATTAATATTTTATCCAGATTCAGTAACAACAAATCATTCCAACCTAAATTTTTATTTTCATAGAATATTTTTTCAGCTTTTATAATAGCGTTTGGATATAATATACTTAAAGCTTTTAAATGAGTAATATTTTTACATTGTTTCATTACAATTAAGTTAATTTGATAATTAACGTTTTTTGTACCATTTTTTAATTCATTCATAATAGTTAAATCATCAATACCATCTGGAAATTCGTCATGGAATAATTGTGTTGATAATATGGGGGTTCTTGGTTCTGATGAAAATGTTATTGATTTTAAATTTGGCATTTGATGATTTATATTAGTATCTGGTAACATAAAATTATGATAAAAAATTGTTAAATGACTGCAGCTTTTTAAAATTGTGTCTGATAAACATTGTATCATATTCGTTGAAGTTTCCAACACTAATCTTTCACATTGAACTCCTTTTAACCAATTTCGAATTTTATAAAACAAACTGGGTTTGTTAGTTAAACGATGGGACATCGCTCTAATATATAACCCACTAAAATTCAATTCTTTATAATAAACATTACAAGGTAATTTGATATCATCTAATAAACATAATTGTCTTAATGCTGAGCTCCAAACTTTTATTTTACAATTATTTGATACTAATTCTTCAATTGATATAAGATTTTGTATACAAGGAGTTTCACCAAAATAATTCTCATTTGTTTGGATAAAAGGTGCAATTTCAATAAATCTTTCACAAATTTTGTTATTATAATCATGTTTATTTAATAAAAACTTTAAACATTCCATAAATTTGACACAACTATTATCATCATTTGGTAAAAAAATTATACTAATTTTATGTAACTGTGAAATCTCATTTGATAACTTTTTTAACATTTCTCCAAACATTAATAGTTTACCTGGTTTATTTTCTCCTATAAACAATCTTAAATGTTTGATTGAATACCAAAAAGGCACTTTGCATTTTAGTATAAATTCTATATCTTCAGACTCTAAAACTAATTCACCTCTTTGAACACTGTAACTATGTATTCTGCCTTTTTTTTCATCCATATTTATACCTAATTTATCGAAAATTCTTGATCCAAAAACTTCTGCAAAAGTCTTACATACTTGTCTCATAGATAATTTACTTGATATTGGTAATCTATCATTTAATTCTAATAATACTTCTACTGGTAAAGTATCCAATGTCATCTTTGTATACACTTTACCTTTTTGCATAAACTATAGCGATATATTTAATTTTAAATAAAGTTAACAATTGTCGAATTAATTTAAGGGATTGATTGAGGAAGAAAATAAAATAGAAATTGATTAACTTTTTTTGAACTTTGTTAACTAAATTTCTTTTATAAGAAATTCAAATTAAAATTGTTTAAATTGTTATTCAAAACAAATGGATTTTTATCTTAAAATTGTACAGTATTAATTATTTTAGTGAGTAGACTATAACTGATAATATAGTAAATTAGTGCTGTATTAGTTCAAAAAATTATTAAATTTAAATAGAAGCTTCTTTTGATATATATATATTTGATTCTAAATTTGGTTAAATTCTGGATCGATCGTAGGTTATTTTAATCTTTTGTCGATATATAATACCAAAAAGTTAAGTTGAAATGGAGAAATTTAATATCTATGATAGTGCTACTCCAGATCAAAACAAGAAAGAAAAGGAGAAAAAAAGAAGGTATAATGGCCTTGAACTAAGAATTAGATTTTCCAGCTAAAAAAAAAAAAAATTTGACTAGCTAGCTATAGTTTGATTTACAGCTAGTATAGGTTTTGAGTGTGTTATATAATAATAATATTAGTATATTAGTGTAGAGTGGTTGGTATTTTTAAAAGATTATATATATTAGTATATTAGTGTAGAGTGGTTGGTATTTTTAAAAGACTATAGTACAAAGAACAAAACAACAAAAAGAAAAAAAAATCATAAAAGTACCTGAAACACGGATCAGTGTTTGTACAATGTACAAGCTAGCTTATAAATAAATTAGCACAATATTGTATTTAGAGGGGAAAAAAAAAGAGGGAGATAGTGGATAATATTACAACCTCCCAAATCTGATCTTATAATTACATTGTAATTAATTATCAGAGCTTGTAGGTGCTGTACTATATACGATACTATAGCTCCATGGTAGCCAATACTAGTAGAGCTTAATTATAACCCAGCTTGCAATTTACATAAGTACCAGGTATACTATAGTTATAACAACCCAACTTTAACACTACCGTAAACTGCAGCTGTACCGGTACAGCTGGCCAGCTGTACAATTGTACATGCATGCGCATCCGGATTGTGTGTGTGTGTTAAACCCGACGTCTAAATAGAAATATTATTTTATCGGTCCAAATAATATCAATTGTGGAGAAATTTTACAGTACAGTAGTTTATTTATTTATGACAAACTTTAAGAAAATACATTAGTGAAAACTGTATGAATATGTTTATAAACCATTTCTTGATCTTCTTTACCTAGCCACCCTTTCCCTTCATATTGATTTTTTAAATCCTTACCATTATATCCTAATAAATACCCGCCCTTCCATTCATCTTTATTGGTATAGTTCATAAAAGACGAATAACTTAAATAATGCATTCTTTCTCCGCATGATTCAGCACTTTCTAAAAATAACCTATTAAATGCTCTGATCGGAAAATGAAATATTGATGGCATTCCTCTATATAATCCAGTCCTAACTAATCCAGGAAATGTATTACAAATTCTAACATTTGGGTATAATGATGAATATTTCATAACCAATAAGTTAGTCATCCTTGAACTCCAGATTCCTAATTTTGGAAATAATGAATTTGTATCTAATGTCAAATCATTTAATTCTATTTTCTTCATCCCCATTGGTGCTAGAATAATATTTACAGCACCTGGTTCGTTTGACTCTGTCGCTTTATTAACTAATGGTAGAAAATTATCAATGATTTTCCACCTACCGTATAAATATAAAACTTGACGAAAATCTAATTTTTCAGTTGTCAATTGCCCATATAAACTAAAACTTCCACATGATACTGATAATAAATTAATTTTTTTTTCATTGGTCTGGATTTTTTTTGTTAAATCAGTTGCTGATTGTAATAATGATAAATCGCTTTTTATAAACTCATAATCACCATTTGGTTGAATTGACAGTAGTTTTTTTATAATTTGAGATCCAGCTTGTTCATTCCTACCAATAATATAAATTTTTGGATTAATTGAATATTTTGCAAAAGAATAGGCAGAATGCTCACCTACTCCACTTGTTGCTCCTACAAATACACCAACCGGATTAGATGGGAGTTGTTCTTGTGACTTTGTGTTTGTTGATAAAATATCTGATTTTGATACCATTTTTTTTTCTCTATGGGTATGAATGGTTTAATTTTTCAAAGGAAATAACGGGATAGTGATGGATTTTTAAATATATATTATATTAATGTATTTTTTTTTTTTTTGTATATGTATATATCCAATATTTTATAATTGCTACTTCGGGTTTTTGTATCAAGTATTTTACCGATGGCGCGCTAAATTAAGTACTACGTTGAAGCTGACAAGCTTTAGTATGGATCATAGAGACGCCTACGTACTACAGGTGTAGCTAGCAGTAACAGCTTTTTGGCGCGGCTGAAAAATCTATATTCTATCTGATCTAGAGCTGATATCATATGGACGTCTGGCTAGCTGATTTTATATATAATGTATAAAATAACTACATGATTAGCTATTGACATTTTCGTTAACTATTGACAGTTTTAGTAGCTTTATACTTCCCATGAACATAATTATTCGAATCATTTTTTTCATTTGAAAACGAAATAACACAAGCTATAATAACAACAAACATACCGGCAATTAATATGGCACAAACTAATCCAGCCCAAAAACTTGGATAACCATTTAATTCAAATTTATCATCAATATTCCCAGATTGTTCATCATCTAATTCATTATTACTATCATTTTTAGGTCTTTTATTTTTAATATTCTGAAGTTTAATCGATGATAATAATGTACTTAATTTATTATTGTGGACATTATTGTTATTAGTGGACGCATCTTTTGATTGTGGTATGATATCTAGTTGGTTATGGTAATCATATAAATATTCGGGAGGATTTAGTAGTCTTGGTGGCATTAATTCAGTATTACAATCATCAGCATAAGATTCAACTCTTTCTTTTCGATGTATTATTCTGGATGGACTTGCTTCAACTGCAGTGGTACTCAAACTATTAAAAGGTTTAATGTCATTCAAATTCGATTGAAATCGTCTACCGCGAGTAACAGTATTACTAGTTTCATCTTCAATAATAACATGGTGTTCCAGAAACTTGAATTTCTCAGTATTACTATCAGCACTATGTAAGTTGACCCTTGTTGAATTTTTATCAAAAAGTTCATCTTTCTTATTACTTTTGGTATATTTTTCATCGTTCTCTTTACTTGTTTTTTGGGTTTGAATTGTTGAATTAATTAAATTTGAATCATTAGTTGTAGCTAAGGCATCATTATCATCAAAAAACGATCGTATTTTAGAGCTACTATCATTTTTATGACTTGATTGGAATCTATTGGTATTTAAAACGGTATTAGTATTGGTATTGGTGTTCGTATTGTTATTTTTATAATACTTTTTATCGTTATTGTTATTGTTACTGTTAGTGTTGTTGTTATTGCTATTGTTATTGTTGTTGCTGTAGCTGGAGCTACTATTATCTTTAATGTTAGTATTAATATTTTTAGCCGCCAATGAAGTTTTTGATGATGATCGTGTTATAGCCATATTTAATTAGATAGCTTGTAAATTTGATAGTAATTCTTATTTAATTAACTTGAGCCTTGGATAAAGATTACTTCCCAAAAAGACGACAAAGAAGGTATTAGCAGAATTAGGGGTTATTTAGGTATTTAAAAAAGTATCATCAGATCTGATGTTTGTATAATGAAACGAAGGACTTAAGAAATCTTGTTGATGACAGGGTAACCAAGTAAGACTGAACCAATGAAATTATTCAAACGATCTGAGACAATTGCTGACTGGTAATCAGCGCACGCGAAGATGTCAGTCCAACCGCTAAGTTCGCTAGAGCTCATATTTTAAATTTCGGACATATAAATTACGCTGGAAATCCTTACAAAAGCAAATTTTCTCATCTACCCTTTTTTTTCTTCTCACCTTACATTCAATTATTTTTTAGTTAAAAGATGGAATATACAAACTCTCTAGGATGGAATATTGATGGTATCCAACTGCTGGACACTATGGTAATTTCTCCATGTACTGAACAGTACTTTTAATGGAAATATATTGGAACTGATTGAAGAAAAGTCACCACCAAGTTCACAAATAAATAATTATAATATTGAAGCAGAATTATTTGATAGTGAATTATTTTATTCTGAATTAGATGGTTTATCCTATGGTCCGGATGGATTACCAACGTTCTCATCAGATGAAGCTGTCGCCAGTACTGAAAGTTCAAGTAGTTCATCTAATACACCAGATATTTTTGATTCAATCGAATCAAATCCAGCTTCCCAGGTTTCTATTAATACTAATAGTACTACTGTTTCAAATGTTGACAGTTTAACAGGCTCGAACTTTCCATTGGTTAATAGTTCTGGGTTTATTAAGTTACCAGTTAAAGATAATGATTATAAACCATTATCAAAAGTCGAAAAATACGCTAGAAGACGTGCAAGGAATACTGAAGCTGCAAGAAAATGTCGAGCAAAAAAAAATGAACGAATCTTGGAACTAGAAAATCTAGTTTGTCAATTGTATAAAAGAATTGATGAGCTAAATAGAATCAATGAGCAGTTAAGAACTTCTAAGTGATGTTAACAGCCTTTGAGAATTTTAATAGTCCAAATTAGTTAAATGTTTAATATATTCAGTTTTTATTATCTTTCCATTTTATAGTTTTTAAAGATCTTTCAACAATGGTTTCCTACCTAATACTGAATTATATATAATTACATATTGTATAGATGGTATGGTGTACATAATCTTCAAGTTCTATCTTGTCTTATAATATAAAACAAAAAAAAAAATTTAAAAATAAATCGGAGTTCCGATATACTAGTAATCCTTTCAAACTTAATATGTGAGCAGTGTAAATAATTTAAATTCGTCCCAAATGGATCTATCTATCTTTCTTTAAGGTATGAAAAAAAAAAAAAAAAAAAAAAAAAAATTATACCACAAAAATCTTTTGGTTCTTTTCTGTTGTCTATAGAAAAAAAAAAAAAAA
>JAJLUL010000181.1:0-21024 GCA_030564325.1 Blastobotrys capitulatus | reverse complement strand
TTTACCCATAACACACCATTTGATTTAAGTAATTTGATTAAAAGTGTTTTGAATAATCTACAATCTACAGAACCAAATGAACAAAACGTTTTAAATTTAGCTAATAATTTATTACCAAAATTAGAAGGAATTGATGATGAAGTTTTTAAAAAAATAAATAATAATGAATCAATAGATGAGTATAAAAATATGTTTGAATCAATTATGGATGACATTGAAGGCCTAATTTTAGCAATTATAAATTCTCCATTATGCTTATTATCAAAAGAATCAATTGAACAAAACGATCTATCTAAAATTTTATCATTATGGTTAGACTATACAACAACAGAAAACGTTCCAGAATTAATTAATTCTTTGTCTCAATTATCTTTGCCAATTACTCGAGAAAAATTATCAACAATTACTTGTGATTCAGCCGAAGAAAATTTGTACTCATTAGCAGAATCTATCTATACCAAATTAATCAATGACACGTATCCTTTACTAGATAAGGCAACTTTTAGTAATCATAACCGAATTAGTTCAAGATGGACTGAATTTTATATTTATGATGATGATGAAAATACAAAAAAAGGTTTTAATTGGATTATGGATGAAAGAAACAGGTTTTTGAGAGAGAATGTTAGAACCGCAGTTGAAAAAGAGGTTTTATTAGCAGAAAATGCTAAAGAATTTGATAGAAATGTTTCATCAGAACAAAATTTAGAATCAATAAAATCATGCCAAAATTTTTTGGTTATAGTTCAATTTTTAGTCTCATTATTTTTATATCCAGAACCGTTAGAGTCAAATATATATCAAAATTCTGAAAATCATCAGCGGTTATTTTTTATCAATGAAAACCAAAGGGTTGTGTTTAAAAATGATATGAGCAATGTGGAATTACCTTTGGCATTAAGTGAATTGATTATAAAGGCTCAACTAGTAATCATGCCATGGTATAATACTTTAAACAAGTTTTTAAAAAATGAGAAGTTAGATTACTTAAATGACAGTGGAAATAATACCCATTCAATGGATGAATTATATGGTTTTACATATTTAAAAAAGAAAGAAGATTATGAAGCAGAATTATCTAATCTATTAAAAAACTACTCAAATTATCCAGCAGAATTTTATTATTATTGTATTCAAAAAAAATCAAAAGAGTCAAGGTTTTTTATTCAAAATAGCAAGTTTTTACGTCAATTACAATTACTAAACTTACAATTTCTGCAACAAACTCCAAGTACTAGATTAAATAATGTTGACCCAACTACACTCCCATCAATTTACTCAGCTAAATATTACAATGGCAGTGAAATTCCGCCAGTTTCTGGTGATTTAATTAATTACAGAATCGAAAAAACCCTATTAAGTGACCCAAAATTACCACCGTCATCCATTCAACATTTAAAACAAATTTTGCATAATAATGAGATTGTTTGGTCGTTTGTTGATTTACCAAAGCATGTTAGAAAAAAAGTTTTGGATAATGTTAAAAAATTATGTTCACCAGCAGTTGGTAAAAGAATTGAAAACACATGGCAAAAAGCTGGCCATATGTTTCCATTGTATGCATTCTTAGACTTCAAAATTAATTTAAGTACTAATATTGGTAATTATTATCATAGAGTCGAAGCTGCTTTTGCTGCAATTTGTTGTACTCCAAGGTACCACAAAACTATTTTATTAGTTGATAATGATTTAGGTGCTGATAGATTTTTGAATAGTGCAGAGAATGCTGGTTATAAGTTTGTTAATGTTAAAGCTTTAAAAGGCAATACTGATGAAATATTATTGGATAAAGATACTGAATGTATTTTAGGTTCTTATACCAAAAAAGATGAGTTGGATAGATTATATGAGTTATGTGAGCAATTAAAAGCTGAAAACAAGTTGGAAAAAATTATTATTTTTGATGCTAATTTAGTTGGTAAATCTGATACAAAAATTGAATTAAAAAAGTTGATGGATTTGATTAAAGTTCCAACATTATTTTTACATCGTTATGATATCAATAGTTCCACCTCTGAACTAATTGATTATGTTCCAGAATCATCAAGGTTTTTAACCGAAAACTGCGAATTAGTTGAATTAGGTAACAATCAAAAAACAAAAGCTTTATTTGGAGTTTTGTCACCAAAACCAAGACAATTACAGGATGGTTTTATTGGTTGTTATAATTGTGATGATATGCAATCAAGACAAACTCAACTAGCATCAATAATTAAAGAATGGAAATTAAATATTGAAACTAATGGTGCATTTGTTAAAAAAGATCATTATCATATATTTGAATTAGGAATTATCGCACCACAAGATTATTTACAAGAAATTGCACAAGTTTTAACATCTTTTGCAAATGATAATTTTAATATTGTTTTTGCAACATCACCAGATGATTGTTTTAAAGCTTCCAACGAAGAAGCATCATTAACATTAAGTACTCAACCAAGAATTGTTTTATGTACTGATTTAAATGCTGTTCATATTAACCACATGAAATATTATAGTATTTTATATGGAGAATTGAATTCAATTGATTTATTATACCGAGAAGTTTCAAGATATACTTTAGTTAAAGATATTAAAACTTTTTATATTGGCGAGTTTAAACCACAAATTAAAAGTCCATTTAGAAATTTTAATGGTGAATATGTCACAAATAAAGATTCTGATAATGCTGGTAAGTTTTTACAAATGGCATTTGAAAAAAATCAATGTTTAAGAGTTGATTTGTGTGACTGTTTTGATTTCCAAGTTTTACCTTTTAGTTCTAAATCTCATGGTAATCACTTGGATGAAAAATTTGTCAGTAAATACAATAAACCAAGTAAAGAAGAAGTTAAAAATATGTTTTCACATCAAAACTGTGGAAATTGTAGTGTATGTATGAGATAATAAATTTTTTTTGTTATATTTTTATTTAATTTCTTTATCTGAGGCCTTTTTATCGTAACTGTATACTGTAATAGTAGGCTAACAATAATCATATTTTTTAGTTATACCTGGTATACATTCATCGATTGTTTTTGTGTATGGAGTTAAAATATTTCGTTAAACTCTGCCCAAAACATCATGTTGATGTTCCAAGCCTAAGTTAGGTTACTGTAAATTTCGTTGACGCGTTTTAAAACAACTTACAATAGGTAGAGGTTTGACGTGCATTTTAAGCGTGCTTATCAATTAATTAAACCAGTATCTAGCCTTGGAAAAATATTTCATACAATTGTGCTTGTGCAAGCTATAGCTAGCTAGCTTAATTACTACAGTACTATATATATAGTGTACAATTGTACAAACATTTGTATTGTGCATGCCGCAGTTTTTTATACACCCTACAACAACAACAAAAAAAAAAAAAAAAACACATCAACTTTTATCACCGCCACACCTTTTATATTTTTTTTTTTTTCACCATCACAACAAACACCTCCTTTATTTTAAATCAAACAATTACTTAATAATGTTTGGAGGAAGACCACAACCATCAGGTTCACCAATAGGCAACTCATCGCCATCTCAGTACCAACGTAACTATTCAAGAATTCCACCAGGTGGTGGTCCTCCAGAACCACCTTCTGGATCATATTCACCTAATCAAGGATCACCATTTAGAGTCGTTAAACCACCTAATGACAGATTTGTATTGAATAATATCCTAGCAGTGCCCCAAGGAACTTTTAGAAGTGGAACTACAGTAATTTGTGATGATAAATATGTATTTACAGTTCATGAAGACCCTGGGGTTGAGCAAGGTACAGTTGGTGCAGGTGGAATTCAAAGAGGATGGGCTCAATGGTCTTTTGATACAACAATCTATGTTAAACCATTTGATATTTTTGCTAATAACAACAAAATGGCCTACTTGGCGGATTTGACAATGGATATTGATTTTTTATCAAAGGCCAAAGCAAATAGTACACC
Source organism: Blastobotrys capitulatus (assembly GCA_030564325.1). Lineage (NCBI taxonomy): Eukaryota > Fungi > Ascomycota > Dipodascomycetes > Dipodascales > Trichomonascaceae > Blastobotrys > Blastobotrys capitulatus. The sequence continues at coordinate 17,112 of JAJLUL010000181.1, read as the reverse complement.
AATTGAACATGACGAATTAGTTGATCGATTTAGCAGTGTTTTTAAAAATCAAATTTTGGATGCAGGTCAAGAACTAGTTATGGAATTTAAAGGTTTTAATTTTAGAATACGAATTATGTCAACTAGTGTCGTTGATTTGGCAAATAACGATCCAAATTTGAATGTATCAAACCAAAGGGGTATTTTTAAAGATAATACTGAAGTTACTTTTATCAAAAATCCAAAGAGCCCAATTACAATTAAAGGTGGTGCAAGTAATAAACCTCGAGCTAATGCAATTATTAACCCTGATTTTAGTTTCGAAGCAATGGGTATTGGTGGTTTAGATGAAGAATTTAGTGTTATTTTTAGAAGAGCATTTGTATCAAGAATTTACCCACCAAGAGATATTGAAAAAATGGGTATTTCTCATGTTAAAGGCTTATTATTATTTGGCCCTCCAGGTACCGGTAAAACTTTAATCGCAAGACAAATCGGTAAGATGTTAAATGCAGTTGAACCAAAAATTGTTAATGGTCCAGAAATGTTGAATAAATATGTTGGTGGATCAGAAGAGAATATTAGAAATTTATTTAAAGATGCTGAAAGTGAATATAAACAAAAAGGTGAAGAATCTAATTTACATATTATTATTTTCGATGAAATGGATGCTGTATTTAAACAACGTGGAAGTAGAGGTGATGGTACTGGTGTTGGTGATAATGTTGTTAATCAATTGTTGGCTAAAATGGATGGTGTTGATCAACTAAATAATATTTTGGTTATTGGTATGACAAATAGACGAGATTTAATCGATCAAGCATTGTTAAGACCTGGTCGATTTGAAGTTCAATTAGAGATTTCATTACCAGATGAAAAGGGTAGAAGACAAATTTTTAATATTCATACTTCTAAGATGAGAAATGCAAAGATGCTAAGTGACGATGTTAAAATTGATGTATTGGCTAATTTAACCAAAAATTATTCCGGTGCAGAAATTGAAGGTTTAGTTAAATCAGCAAGTTCTTTTGCATTGAATCGAAATATTAAGTTAGATCCAAATGGTGGTGTCAAATATCAAGAGCAAGATTTAATGGTTGAGATGGGTGATTTTATGAACGCTTTAAATGAAAGTAAGCCAGCGTTTGGGGTTAGTGAAGAAGAATTATCTGATATGATCCGAGGTGGTATCATTAAATACGCACCACACGTTGATGAGTTATTAAATCATGGTCATAAATTAATCAATCAAGTTAAGCAAAGTTCAATGTTCCCATTGATTTCAGTTTTAGTTCATGGCCCTCCAGGTTCAGGTAAAACGGCTATTGCATCATCTATTGCTCTAGAAAGCAAATTTCCATTTGTTAGAATGTTGTCAACCAAAAGTATGACTGCAATGTCAGAGGCTAATAAAATTCAATATATTACTAATCTATTCATGGATGCTTATAAAAGTACTTTAAATGTTATTGTTATTGATTCTATTGAACAAATTATGGATTGGGTTAATATTGGTCCAAGATTTTCAAATGCAGTTTTACAAATTTTTAAAACTTTTTTTGAACAAACTCCACCAAAAGATCGAAGATTATTAGTTTTATGTACAACATCAAATCGAAATGTTTTGGAACAAATGGATTTATTAAAATTTTTCAATAGAGAATTATATATTCAAAATGTTTCTTCAACTGACGATTTGTTACATGTTATGAATGAAGTTAATTTTCTGGAACCAAATGAACGTCAACAAGTTGTTCAAGATATTCAACAACAAGTTAACTCTACAGTATTAAATGTTGGGATCAAAAAGGTTTTGTTTAATATTGAAGCAGCAAGAATCTCTAGTGAAAATCAAGCTAAAGAATTTGTTGATTTAGTAGTTGGAGATATTGAAGCACAACCAGGCAGATCTAATTTTTAAAAGAAGCAAATAAACAATAAAAATAATTAAAAAAACAAAAACAATTAGGATATTAACTATTTATGTACGTCTTTTTAATAGAATTTTCAAACAAATCCAAATAAAGCCACCTAAAATTATTGTTCCTGTTAATAATTGAACCGTATTATAAGCTTGTACTGGAGCTACTGGAATTGTATATCTATTGATTGTGTTTTGTGGGGTAACATGTAAAAATAAAGTATTATCAGGGAATAATGACTCGTATCCCAATGATCTGAAATTGGAATCACTTGAGATTTCTTTTGGACATGCCCAAAAAACTACTGGTAGAGGCATTGAGCCTTCAAATTGTGTAGAGTCGTTAGGCTTTTCATATCTAGAGTGCATTGGCAACTCGAATTTTTTATTATCAGAATCATATATTTCAATTAATGCTTCAGAACCCCAACCATTAACATTCCATACTGGAGCCTCTAAATCAGTTTCACCCCAAACACCAATCAGTTTACCAACAGCAGGACTTCCAACTGATCTATCTAAATCTTCTAATTGATATTTATCCAAAAACAATGAATTTGGGATATTATATTTGGCATATAGTTTACAATTTGGACCTGGTTTTTCATTTCGTAGAAATTCCAATTCGTGCCTTGGATGCAAACCAATTGGATGATGAAAATCAGCCGTTAACGAAGAATTTGGAAATGCAATATGTCTTGGAGATACAAAAAATAAAACTTTTTCTGCCTTTGGTTTATCTAAATTTCTTACCAAACCACTAACTCTATATTCATCATCTAAAATCTCTGTTGTTAATAAACCTACTTCTATTTTATGATTTGATTTTTTTATTTCAATTGGTTTGTTTCTTGAACTCCAATAAACCTCAAATACTAAATCATCTGGTTTTTGTATATCATTTGGAGAAGTTGGTAATTGACCAAAATTGATAAAAATAGAATCTGCATTAGAAACATCTTTGCCAAATAATTTTACTAGCTGTCCACCAAAATACCCATTTAAATCATGGTATGATCTCCAATTTGGTGTGTCAATAAATGTCCTATCATCTAAATCCCATCCAACTAATTCTGATGCAATTGAACTTGGCTGACATTGATTTAAACATTCAATTTTCATTCCCAATTCATCTGATACTTTGAAAGGTACGTTATGAAATTTATCCCCTTTTGAATATGATATCTGTAGCTGTTGATTTTTTAAAACATTTTGCAATTTAGGGGATAGTTCTTCAAATGGAATCGTAATCCGGCTTTGTAATGGTGAAAAACTATCACTTGTTATTTTATCTTCTTCGAGTTTAAATCCTGTATCATATTCAGGAATCAAAAAAAAATGTCGTTCTCTCATTGTAACAGAATTTAGGCTTTCTGAAATAGATAGTAAATTCGTTGATTTCTTATTTATATAAATACATTTTTTTTTCGATATTCACAAGTCACGTTGCAAATTTATTATGCTGATCTTGAGTTGGGAGTGAGCGCTAGCCCTTTGGCCCAATTGAGTCCTTGCTAGTCACCGATTCCGATAAAGCGGTATGTGCGTGTGTGTGTGTTGAGTACAGTCTACAATTGTACTTGTACAGTCCTGGATGCTGAGACAAATATATACAGCTTAAATTTAAAAATATTTATCATTATCATGATACGTCAGAGAGCTAAGGTATACAAATATATTAATTGTGGCGTAAACTACAGAATCAGAAATTCCGCTTGATATTTTTTTTTTGTTTTTTTTTTTTTTTTTTTTTTTTTTTTTTTTTTTTTTTTTTTTTTTTTTTTTTTTTTGAATTCAGTGATCATCGCTAAACAAAATACTTCAATACCTTTAATTTAAATGGCTTAAAGAGATTAAACTATGAGCTGTCGTATTTGTTTAGGAGGTCCAGAAGAAGAGCCTGAATTAGGTCGATTAATATCACCATGTAAGTGTGATGGGTCGACTCGTTATGTACACATTGCATGTTTACAAACGTGGAGACGAGAAAATATAGGTAGGAGAAACTTCTATCATTGTGATATTTGCAACTATAAATACGATTTAAAAAGAGCAAGACTTGCAAGTTATTTATTATTACCCACAACTAGAACGATTTTTACATTATTTTTATTGAATATTATTGCTTTCACATTTGGATATGGGGCATATCCAATTGTGCGAACTATGCTATCGCCTGAAGATATTGAATTTTTATTAAGGTTACCAAATATATTGATTCAAAAATCAACTGGCATTAAAATTAATAATAATATTATTCCAAGAGGTGGTTATTTAGAACAACATATAATGGGAACCGCTGCAATTGGAGTATATGGTGTTTTGAAATTATCATTTAGTTTTTTTATAACATCCAGTAGAAGAAGAAGAAGTGTTTCTTACTTATTAATTTTGGCTGGTTTGATTTATACAATGGTAGAATTATATCAATGGACTGGGAAATTTGGTAAGTATTGTTTGAGATTAATGGCTGGATATATTGTTAATGATGTTCCAAGAGATGTTCCACATGCAAATGATACAAAGAAGGAAAGATGAGATGAGTTTAAATTACGATATTAAAAAATTTATGTCTTCTAAATAATTAATATAAACATTTTTTTTTTAGTATAGCTCTCAGAATCTAGCTTACTAGATATACATGTATGTACATATATTATTATATCAATTGCAATTAATTGAGTGAATCATTGAACCATATAAATATAACATCCAAAATTGACCACTAAACTTGGCGATAGCCTATAAACTAATATTATATATATATGTTAATTAATTATAATCATATGTATCAATTAATCAATTGATTCTATCTGACTTGGAAAACTGCTCGAAATCCATATGATATCTTTACTATCGAAGTATACTAGCTATAGAGAATAATTACCTACCACAATTAAAAGTACATATATATAATATTATATATACATATATACAATATATTAAGTTTTTAAGTTATTAAGTTTAGATTATAGCATAGAATATTATAATTACAAGTGTAAGTAAGCTTACTATAGCACGTGCTCAATTTATATCTATAGTATACATATACTGTTATAAATTAATATATCTAACTATATATATAGAGCAGTGAACATACAGTATGTACACTGTATACTGTACACTGTGCACTGTACATATCGATCCATCATCGAATGCTATCATCGATAGATATATATATAGCTCAATTGTATATATATATAGTCGCAGATATGTACATTAGTTAACATGTTGCAGCTAGCGCTAGCAGCTGTACATGTGCATGTATGTAGATACATATATACTTGCATCAAATATATACCGGTGGTCACTGCAGGCCATGGTAATACCATGGTATACCATCCATGCCATGGTATATTAATTATTATATTATTATATATAGGCCGGGTCCCTATTTATAAAAATTTGAGATTAAAATTTCGATCAAAGCTTGTATGAACACATCCAGCTGTATATATCTGCTAAGTCCATAATTTAAATATATATGTTAGTATTAATTGTAAAGGTTCGACGTAAAACTTGTACGACTTACGTAACGTACAATGTACAATTGTACGTTATAAATACAGTAATAGTAGTATAGATCTATATATCGATGGATGCATGTCTGTTAATTAATATATAATTATATATATTATAATTGTATACAACTTTATATTGGTCAATTATATATACATGTATATATATAATATAATTATAATCAATTGAGAAATATATATCAATACCAGTATATATATGTAACCTCCATGGTATACATATATATATACAGTTATAATATATATATATATAGATCTATATAAATTTATAATTTAAATCTCTATGTATAGATAAAATTAAGGTGAACTATAGATATACTGTAAATATATATTATAATACAGATGGTATATATTAATATAATATATAGTCTAGTATATAAAGTATAGTATTATTAATAGAATGTACTGTCATATATAGTCTTTGCAGTGTTTACTAAGCATTATATATATATACTGTTTATGTCGCCACATATCAATCTATTGCAATTTCAATTTCAATTTCAATTATGTTTTATGTATTAATATTACTGTCGATAGAAAAAAAAAAAAAAAAAAAATTTCAATGAACCTCTCAGCTGGAAACTCAGATAATCACATTGTTGGGCCTATCATTTTCCTAATTGGGACAGTCACCGCCGATCGGCTGTTTATTAGTAAATAAAAAAAATTGCTATTGTTTACATGTATGTTTACATATTACTTAATTAAGAAGTATTAGGCTTATTAGGCCTCAGCCAAAAATCAAATATCTTTGCGCACGCGTCGGCTTTTTATTTTAAGTCAAACCTAACAAGCATGGGCGCGAGAAAACACTGGAAATCAATTTACGCCAAAAATGAATTCTCTATACCCAACCACGCATTAATTGAATCTCTGACCGATCTTTTTTTTTTAAATTTTTTTGCCCTTTTTCCTGCCACAAACTTCTTACTTCCTGTTTTCTTTCTTCTTACACCCAACCCAATCACCAACCATTCGACTTTTTTGTTATAATCATTAAATAACAGAAACTGTATTCGACTATATAATAATCTCGCTTCGACATCAAACCACTGTAAGGCTGCTGGTCAGTTATACAATATTTTTTTTTTTTAATTTCAAAACTTCAATTCTTTCGCACAAAATTTTTTTTAAAAAAACATTTTTTATCATTATTATTGACAATTGCATTTACAACAACAAATAAAAATAAGAAATGGCTCCACGAACACCACCTTCACAACAATCAAGAGCATCATTTTTAGCAACACCTAGTACACCAAGGTATGCTCCAATCGATGAACCTGATAAACAGTTATATAAAAATCATCTGGCAAAACAACAATCACAACCATCACAGCGAATTACGCGTTCGCAGCAACATTTGCAATCATTAACACCTGGTGATACGCCATTTTCATCAAGAAAGAGAGGTATCGAATCTATCAGTACTACAAACTCTGGAAATCGTGTGTTATTTCCTTCACATACCCCCAAAGCAGGCTCTGGGCGTACTTATAAACAACCAAAATCACAAACCAAAGCATCATCTATTTACGCGTCCAAATTAGCATCATTACCACCACCATCAATACCAAAAACTCCAGAAACTTCTGCATGTGGCACAAGAACATATCATGTTAGTAACTTAAGGACTACAAATAATAAACGAGTTCGAATTATTAGTCCATCAGCACCACCAAAAGACGATAAAATTTCAATTTTCAGCGATCAAAAAGCATTAAAACAAGAATTGGATCAAGATCCCTTTGCAGGTCATAATGACCCGTTTGATTCACAGCCAATTATCAAAAAACGAAAATTAGAAACTAGTCAACGAAATACTTCTCAAATTTCATCGGAGTCACACCCTTTTGATAGAAAACCAGAAGATCAACATGGAATGTGGTATGTTTTTAGAGGTAAAAAAATTTTTAGACCTTTCAAACAAGGTGACGATTGTGACGTTGTTCCAAAAAAATTGTTTAAATCTCAGTTAGAAAAGGCACAAAGAGAAGCGAGTAATACTACTACATCAGTAGATTCAGAGGAAGAAGAAACCGATAAAGAAGATGATTTCGAAGATAAAAGAGATAATTCAACACCAAGCTCAAGAACACGATCTAAAAAAAGTCTATCAGAAGATACACAGCCAATGACAACTTCACCATCTTTTATTGAAAGTGTTGGTAAAAGAGTCAAGCATATGTTTAGATAGAGAGACATTTGGCTTTATTCAAGTATCTTTTATTATCAACTATTTATTTATTATTAGCATCCACTCACAATCTCACTAATTTAGCATTCTTTTTTATACTAACTTTTTGTTTTAATATCATGACTTTTTATTTAACCTTTATATACCGTTGTTTATGTAATTTCAATTAATTAAACGTTCTTAAATTTAAACCAAATTTCTACATACATTATATGGCCATTGCAATGAAAATTACTTCTTATTCATATTTCTATACACTTTCGAGTGAATATTGTTCAGTTTTCCATAGACTTTTATAATCTATATATAGTTATGACTAAATTTAAACCATATATATTAAGTTCTACACTTAATTACATGCATGTACAAGTATATATATATATGTATGAGATATAATTATAAATAGATATATAATATATAGCTACGTACTAGCCTTCTAATACTGGGATAGATATCATAGTATTATTCCTTTTCCATATTAAATGTTGGTGCACCATGGACTATAATCAATTTAACATATATGTCTCTTAAAAATTAATATACACTAATACTTCAACCAGGTATTTTATACATTAATTAAATTTAAACCCCGTTGAGTTAATGATTGCAAATTTGAAAAAAAAGAAAAAATGCATATATAGTATATATATATGCATGTACATGTATATGTACATCCTTTATCGATCCGATTAGGTTGAATATTAGCGTTGTGGTTGGTATATAATATTTCAAATTAAGAAACTTAGTACTCAATTGCACCCATGGTCCATCTATTTACCAATTTCAGTACTTTTTTTGAAGCTATTAATATTACGATATTCATCTTTTAAATTGAAAATAAAAGCTATTGTTAACCCTCAGTTACACTGACTTATAAGAAAGTTAGCAAGTCTGTGTCGAATATTTGTAAATTTAATTACCATGATCTGTAAATTGGTTTTTGATTCATAATTTTGAAAAGAAATTCACGAGGCAGGTGCGGATGCAGGTAATTAAATGTCTTAGTCCTTTGGCCGCAAAGGCTTATAATGTATATACTTTAATATAGTAACGAGTTTTCCAGAGTTTTGTTTTTGTCATAAGTTGTCATTAATGTGGATTACCAGTATGGTATCACCGATATTTTCAAATCCGTACGTTAGACAAATATTACGTGTGGTTTCTATCAGTCTGAGGTACAAGGATTCTAAATACCCATACCACACGATGGTATGATTTGGCAGCACTGCCAATGATAATGTCATCCCATTTCAACCGACGACTTTGTTAATACTAGTCTTCAACATCAAATCAGTCTGCAACAATGAACTGTTGCTAGCTAAGCTTAACAAAATTTTCAATAAAATTTTTACTGATACAAAATAATTTGAATGGCTGGTGAGTTTATTGTCCAGACTAGCTTATATAACTTGAATCAAAACAAAATTAAAATATTATTAAAAAATATGTCTATTATTTAAATCAAGAAATTGATAATTTAAGTAATTAGCTTAGTTGACAGGTTGGATTGTTGTAGCATCTTCTGAATTATTTAATATATGTAGGTCTATTTATGTATATACCAGTAATGCATACCCAGAAAAATTAAAACGGTGTGAATTAAATAACGTTAACTTAGAGAATCAATGCTTTAAAGTATAGATTATTATTCAAAAGCAGTCCGAATTAGGGAGGCCCTATTAATATTAAAATTGATCAATTTCAACGGGTTTTTAAACTTAATCTAATCTTTATAAATTTTTCGCTTATAATCCAACGGTCCGATGACTTAATGAAATGTTATAGATATCATCTAATTAATATTTTAACGATATAAAATTCTTATATCTGTGCACATGTGTGTGTGTGTGTGTGTATGTATACCTAAAATTAAACTTAAGGAGGTTGCCATTTGATTTTTTTTCTTTCATCATATATATATCGGATATTATAGCCTATAGCTTTATAGTGTCTATCCATTGTACGCTTTAGACTGGATATACAGTATATGTGTACTGAGGCTTCTAAATCAGACAAAAAAGTGAATCAAGCTATAAGAAGTCTCAAATATATATACTGTACCATGGTATATAATTGTAGTAATTCTATACACATAAAATGCTATTATTATAGGGTTCAGGCAAATTCATTATTTCTAATATGTTACCAATTAATACACCCCTCCCTGTTATAATCTTGAGCATTTAAAAAATTAATTATGTACACGTATTTTGTATGTATCAACAGTAATTTGTTTAGTTGTGCCATAAGTTAATCAATTTGGAATGACAAACAGTTCATTTACTTTTAATAATTCTTTGTTATTTCTCAAAACATAAGTTATCTATTACAAAGTTTATATATTGCAATTGAGAAATATGCTTATCAAGTTAAATTTATAATTAATAAAAAAAATATATAAACTCCATGAAAGTAGACAAGTTTCCTTCTGTTTTATTTTTTTTATAACTATCAAACAATCATTCAAGTGAGATATTAATAATAAATGCGATTCAACAAACTTTTAATTCCAAGCTTATTAACGGTAACCCACGCTTTGGATTTCTCATCTACAAACGATAATGTTGGTATACATATTAAACCATCAGAAATCGATCACTTAGATCAACTATGTGGAAGTTCATTAGACTTTATTGTCATGAACTTAGATTCATTAGATTATAGCAGTTCGTCATCAACTAATGAAAAGATTTTCCAATGTCTATCTAATGGCACTGAGTTAGTTTTATCATTTCCACTATCAACTAAAACAGATGACAAATCAACAGCTAAAAAAATTCAAACCAGTTTAAAAAATCTAGATAATCAAATCAACACAATTATCTTGTCTTTAGCAAAAGATTCTTTAAATTCTGATTTAGTAAAATTGAGTACATCAGTTCATTCAAAGTTGTCAACTCATGAAACACCAAATTTATCAATTTTAGCATCCATCGATGCTGATGCACCATCACATGAATTAACTCATACTTTAGTTCAGAATTTTGATACTATTATATTAAGCTATCAGTCAACAAAGAATTTCGAAAACCAATATACTTTTTCAGGTTGGGATTTTGAATCAAGAGATACTGGTGCTAATTGTAAGTTTTTACTATCACCACCAATTGATAAAACAAATGTTGTATTATTATCAAAGCAATCATTAAAAGCACAACCATTCTGTAGTTTTGCTGGCGTTGTATTACCAGGATTCGATTGGAAAGACTTAAAACAAGCAGTTCCAGATTTAAATGATAAAAAGAATGACGATTTGGGTGTCAAGAAAGTTTTAGTTGGTAGTGAATTTTCATCATGTAATTACGTTTATAAAGTTGGGGAAGGTCGACATCATGGAGTTATCGCTCCAGGAAATTCAATGACAGTCAACGATACTTTACAAACTCGAACAATCACATTAGCACCAAGTTCAGTTGATCATATTGTTTTCACTACTGCTTTACAAGCCCAAGAGAATAATGCTACTAGTGCCTCAACTGCTACATCAACTGCTTCATTATTATCTTCAAGTAAGGTTAATTCCACAACTGCAACAGCTGCAACAACTACACAACCAGATAATATTACTCAAGAAAATGTTATCACTACTTTAACCATTACCACTTTTGTCAGCTCTAGTAACACTAGTTCTGTTATTGCTGTTATTACTGAATCATCAAATTCTACAGAAGTTTCAAGTTCTACTGCACATATTGCATCAAGTAAAATATCTACAAAAGGACCAAAACCAACTACTACTGGTTCTAATAGCATATCAAAACTTCCAGAATCTACAAAATCTACTACTAAATCAACTACCGATTCAAAAAAGGAATTCAGTTCAACAGTTGTTTCAATGACTGCTTCGAAACCAACCATTGAAGTCGAGTCAACCAAAGAAAATTCATTTACTGAAGTAAATTCACAAATCAAAGTTCAATCAACTACTACTGATAATAAAGAAGCACAACCAGCTACTACCACTGAGCGAGAAAAGAAATCCCAATCAAATAGCTCTGAAAAGCGACCAAGTAGTAAACCAAATAGCACAACTGAACCATCTACTCAAGCTATTGGAACAATTACTACTGAATCAAAGTCAGCTAAAACTAAAGTAGTACCAACTGGTCATGATGAATCTGAATCATCATATAATCTATTAACTACAACTAATAAAAAGCCATTATCTACAGTATCAGCTACAACAGAAGAACAAGATATCAGTAGTGCCATCACAAGTCCATCAGTAGTAGTTAGTACTCCAAAATCTGCAACAGTAACTATTTCAACTAATAAAAAGCAAGATAATAAAGACCAGAATGGAGAATTAACTACCACATCAACTGAAACAAGTGTTATTTCTACTGTCACATCAATATTATCATCATTGACAACCACTGAGCCATTACCATCATTATCATCAGTTGGATCAACTTTATATACAGTAATTAAACAATCCAACTCAACAATTACGAGTGTTTCTGCTGCTTTACCAACTCCAATTGGGTTAAAATTAAAAGAAAATTGTCCAAAAGAAGATTTAAACTGTAAAAAAAATGGTGAGATTGTCTGTGCTGGTAATGGTCGATTTATTTGTGAAGAGTCAAAATGGAAATTCAAAAAATGTGACGACAAATTACTATGTAATTCACAAAACATTTTAATTGATGGTAAAGATGAGTGTGCCAAAGAAGGCTATTTCGACAAACATTCTGGGGATAACGCATTTTGCCAAATTAAATAGATTTATAAAATATATATAATTAACAATAGTAATAATAATAAAGTATTCAAACTATGTAAAATTGTTACATGTAAAAAAAGAAAAAAAACCAAACTAGTCAATTACAATTGGCTTGTGTTCTGCTCCACTATCATCTTCATCATTATCTTGCTTTGTTTTTTGATAATCGTTTGAATTATCGATTGGCTCTTTTTTGATTTCTGATTCACTTGTTAAACTTTCATTTTTTCTTGCAGCATGATGAATATCATTCTCTCCTTCATGGCTATTATCATCAGTGTCATTATCCATATCATGAGCAGGGCCTTGTGTAGGTAAAGTACCACTATGCACAGGAGGTTGAGGAGGTGGTGAAGAAAATGTATCGTCATTATCATCTTCGTGATAATCATTTCCATTGGTACGTTGTGATAAAGTTGGTGAATTGACAACACTACTTTTATTACTATTATTACCTTTTCTAATTTTTAATGATAATGCATCTAATCGATTTTGTAAACTTGGTCTTCTTTCATGTTCACTAACATTTCTAAATTTTGAGCTTTGTGATCCACTTGATCTGCTAACTTGACTTGCACCACTATTTTGTCTTGAAGCTTTTGTATTTTGACTATTGTTTCTTTTCAATTCTTGAAAAATCTCTTTTTTAAATGTTAATAAATCATGAACCATTCTATAGGCATGTCTATCACCTATTGTTAAAGAAGATTGACTTCTTGGTCTTAAAATACAATGAGAAAACTCTTGTGCTAATTGTGTTAAATAATCAGCTCCAGCCCCAGTAATTGACATTAGTCTTGTTAAATGGGTAGTAATTGCATCTAATGTTGCAATATTTGATAATCTCATTTGTGATAAAGTATTTTGTAATGCAGCTAATCTTGGTCTTGGATCTTCGTCATTACCATGTTGTGCATAAATAGTTTTAATAATATCATAATATTGTGATGGAATTAAAGAATCTGGTAATTCAACTAAGTATAGCTTTAAAACGCTTGCAACAATTGGTGGTTCGTAGCTATTTAAAATGTCTTTTGAAAATTGTTGACCAGTATTCAATTCTTTTCTTAATCGATGGGTTGAGTTCAATGGTACGCTAACAGTCCATACTCCTAATCGGACTTCATCATTTTCCAAATCTGGATACTGATTATCCATATGGTGTAAAATTGATGATACAATATATGGAACTTTTTTTCTGTCACCCCTACATCTTAATTCTAAATCAACACCAAAAGTTTGACCTTCAGTTGAATTATAATAATTATCATAAACAGTAACTTTTGGTGAAAATGTACCTGTTCTGTAGGATTCCAAGATATATCTTAAATCATTTGATGGATGAATGGTTTCTTGAAATAGTAATTCTTTATCAACAGCTGCCTTAATGCTTGGAACTATATTTGATAACGCGGCAACAAAATCTAGAAATACTGCTTTAACTGCTTTCAATCTGTCATATTCACACCGATCCATGAATTTTAAATGATCAATGATAGCTTCTTCCAATGAACATCTTAAATCATCCAATTTTGATACACTAGTTTTATATTTCAAATCTAATTCCATAACTTCTCTTTTTAATCGTTCTTCTTCAGTTTCATCAGGATGTGGATTATTAATATAATTATTGATAGTATCACCTAAATAACCAGTAACAAAATTTGCAGGATTATCAACAGTTGGTTTTTTAGCTTGAACATATGCTTTTTTTCTCCATTGAAAATTCAATACTGAACTATTTGCAAATTTTGAACCAACTTGACCAACCAATCTTAAAAATCCATTATTTACCAATGACTGACCAAATTGTTCAGCATCCGCTAAATCTTTACAAATATTTTTCATGAGCCATTGAACTATTTGGTCCCCAGTTGAAATATTTTCATAGGTACCTAAAATTGGAACTTTAACACTTTTTTGGGGAATCTCTTCTAACATTCTCTTAAATAGAGCTTCAGCTTCTTCTGGTGAATAAATATCATCTCCTAATTCAACAGGGTCCATTCCTTCATTCATTTGGGCATTTTGTTCTTCAATTGCTTGTTGAGGATTTGATTCTAATGCATCTACAGGATGTTCTATAGGTTTGTTTTCTTCTTCTTTAGTATCATTTTCATTATTAATTGGTTCTTTTAAATCTTCATTTTCACCATCACTAGATTCTTTAAAGTCTTCCAATACTCTACATTTATTGAAATATCTCTTTTGAGATTTTTGAACTTCTGATAGTTCTTTCTCATAACTTTTTAGTTTATTTTTCAAAACCCCATGAGAATAATCAACTCTTTGACGATGTTCATCTGACCATTTACTAAAAGGATTAATTACCATTCTTCTAATATTTTCTGCAACTTGTAAATGACCAGCTCCTTCATCTCCCATTTCTAATACAATCCCTTCAAATGCTCTTCTTAATGATGCACCATCGTCTTTTGCAAAACCATTTTTTTTACTTGAACAGTTGATTGGTAAGTCTTGTAATCTTCTACCATATTGTTCTTCTGCATCAGCTCTTGCTTGCGCTAATGCTAAAACTTCTTCATTCTCAACACAACCTTGTCGCAATTTATCAAATAACACTGATAATCCAGATGAATAACCATTCGACCAAAAACTATCAGAAAACGAAGGCATTGTTGTGATTGTTCTAGTTAGATCTGTTTGGTCCAAAAAATAATGTGGTAGCGAATAATTAGTACTAGCTATATATGATGTCGATGAAGCTGTTGTGGTGTTTGGAGTTGATGAAGAGGGCTTTTTATTGCTGTTGTTGGTGTTGTTGTTGTTATTTTGTTCATTTTCAATTTCTAGTAACGGGGTTTTAACCGATATTTTGCTGCTGCGCTTTGAGCGGTTTTTTCCACTAAAGAACTTTTTCATCAATACAAAATCTTAAAGCCTAAAAATAATATCGGAGGTTGATTTGTAGTCGGCGCTACCTATTTTAGTTCTTAAAAAAATAAAAAAATTTATCATCATCATGAAAACAGGAATTCTTGTCATTATTTATACATCATTAAAATAAAACGATAAATAAAAAAAACAATGGTTCAGTATCCCAGGGTTAGTATAGAGTTTTGCACTAAGTGTAAATGGAACTTGCGTGCAGCTTGGTATCTACAAGAACTATTAAGCACGTTTGGAACTGACTTGGGCGAAGTTGCATTGATTCCGGGAACAGATGGCACATTTATTGTTAATATTAAGCTTGATAATTCAAAGGATGAAATATTATTATGGGATAGAAAATTAGAGCAAAAATTTCCTGATTCTAAAGATTTAAAACGATTGGTTAGAGATGTGATTGATCCAAAAAGAGATTTAGGCCATGTCGACAAACATGCTAATAAAGATGCCAATAGACAAATCAGTAACAATAGCAGGCACAATACTGATGTTTGTGCTGATTGCAATTAATGTTTGTTTTATATCAATAACAACAATTATTAAGCAGTGTTTGAAAGCAATGCATATTTCTAAAGAAACATGTAATGTATTACATGCACCAAAATATAATGCATATATTGGTCTATGGTCTATAATTATAATTTTTATCAAATCCTGATCGATTGATTAAAGTTAAAGTTGGCAAGTATTCGCAGTTACAGATTTATTTGTTGCAATGGTAAAGTTCAGAATTTAAAGTTTAATATTTAATATATACATGATCCAATGGATAGTTTAAAATATAATGTGTTTATGTGTGTACCTTTTACCTCCAATATTTGATATCAGTAGGTTAGTTTTCAAATAGTACGAAAGTTTGTTTCTTATATATATGATCCAGGACAGTCACTGGATACTCGGATTAACAATACGGACTACCCTGGTATTCTAAATGGATTAGTTATTTAAATTAGTTATAGACAGTACGTATTCAATATATTTACCTTTAAATGCTGTAATTGAAGCTTGTAACACGCATTGTATATACAATATATTGTAAAGAATACATAAATTGTAATTAATTATTTAAATATATATATACATATATATAAATCTATATATATCTATAGACTCATAATAAATATAGATTGATTATCGGGTACTATATAGATGTATATCTCTATAGCTAGATTAAAACAATAGATCGAGATCTGCTTCCATATATATACTTAAGCTAATTAGAGCACTATAGTTTTAAATTGTTACATATATGTATATATATATATATATACATGTGCATGTCTATGTATACAGTTTATATATATATATCGATATATAGATAAATGTCTATATATCAGATAAATGTCTATATATCAATTGGCCACCGGTATATACATCAACCTGCTCCATGGTGGTATATTTTATATATATATCTATATATATATATAGCTTGATTATAATTACTTATAATTATATATAAGTTCACATAGCTCGATAGATCTACAAGTACACTTGTACGCGTTTAATTAAGAAAATGCCATGTTTTACGCGTATACATATATATATTAAATAACAGTTATAATTAATGAAAGTTTTGTTAAAATTTAAAGCATTATGAGTATGCTATAGTGTGTCATTGTCTTCACTAATATACTATAATAATAATACTAGATCTTGAATATTTACTAGCTATAATCAAAACCTGTGGACTAAGAAAAAAAAGTCACCAAGAACTATTTAATAACAAAAATAACTCTAAAAATTAATGCGCCAGCCCGGAGTCGAACCGGGGGCTCGTCGATGGCAACGACGAATTTTACCGCTAAACCACTGGCGCTTTTTTTTTTTTTTCCAGTCAATTACAATA